>JAODKM010000048.1:6022218-6034724 GCA_026780845.1 Petrocephalus sullivani | reverse complement strand
GGAGAGGTTTTGTTTGCAATGCAGACAGTGTAGTAGCAGAGCAGGAGAGGTTTTGTTTGCATGGCAGACAGTGTAGTTGCTGAGCAGGAGAGGTTTTGTTTGCAATGCAGACAGTGTAGTAGCAGAGCAGGAGAGGTTTTGTTTGCATGGCAGACAGTGTAGTAGCAGAGCAGGAGAGGTTTTGTTTGCATGGCAGACAGTGTAGTTGCTGAGCAAAGCAGAGCAGCTACGGTGCGACTGTTCAGTCACCTTCAGCTCCGCTAGCTTGTCCAGATACACCTGCTTGGGCTGATCCTCGCCCTCCTCGTACAGCCAGGTCTCTGTGTCCTCCAACACCAGGCTCAGGCGGCTGTTCTCCTGCACACATGGAGGGAGGGGCTGCCTCAGTAATGGGGCTTGTTTACACACTTTAATGGTCACTCACAGCTATATGGACACAATATAAACTGATGACAAAAAGCGAAATATTTTTCAGTCTGTAAAATGGAATTAATGGTGAAGCACTAGAAGGACAGGTAGTACTGTTCTACAAGCTTATGCCTTTAATTTGTACCGTCCATCCGGGCACCCATACTCTGAGCCTTAGTGTCTGTATTGTCCATTGGTATAGCCCTACTCTGAGCCTTAGTTTATGTATTGTCCATTGGTGTAGCCCTATTCTGAGCCTGAGTGTCTGTACGGTCCATTGGGGTTGCCAAACTTTGAGCCTGAGTGTCTGTACCATCCACCCGGGTACCCATAATCTGAGCCTAAGCGTCTGTACTGTCCATCTGGGTACCGATACTCTGAGCCTGAGCGTCTGTACCGTCCATCCAGGAACACATACTCTGAACCCGAGTGTCTGTACCGTCCATCCAGGAACTCATACTCTGAGCCCGAGCGTCTGTAACGTCCATCCAGGAACTCATACTCTGAACCCGAGTGTCTGTACCGTCCATCCAGGAACCCATACTCTGAGCCCCAGCGTCTGTACCATCTATCCAGGAACCCATACTCTGAGCCCCAGCGTCTGTACCGTCCATCCAGGAACCCATACTCTGAGCCCGAGTGTCTGTACCGTCCATCCGGGTACCCATACTCTGAGCTCGCGTGTTTATCCTCTGTCGGGGTCGCCCTACTCTGAACCTTAGTGTTGGCACGTTGGCTCAGTAATTCCACCCCTCTGCCAGCCTCTGAGACCCTTGGGGCTTGGGGGACTCTCTGCGTCTGTGTTCATCCACTTACATCTTCACTGATGTATTTCTCGTAGATCCCGCACAGCTTGTCCCGCAGGTCATAGACATACTCTTCCACCCCGTTCTTGGCGTCATTGCGCTCCTTTTCCAGCTTATCCTGCATGATCATCTTCCCCTAAAAGTAGAGGAGCATTACACTAGAGTGGCTGCTTTACTGTAACATCACACCTCACTGATGCCCCCTAGTGGCCACAGCCTGAACTGTTTTATTACCATTATGCATACAAGTAAAAACAGATACACAGAAAGTGACATTGGGAAGACAGACAAACATGCAGAGAAAGATACAGGCCCAACTAAATAAAGAGAAATAAAGACATACGTGCACAGGCACAAGTACAGGAATTATGGGAACAATCACAGGAACAATCTTGTCAGCACCTACTTCATTCTCCACAAAGCTGGTGAGGACATCTCTGTCTAGCTGCCGGATGGTATTGGCCACGATGGGCAGCTCCACACTTTTCACTTTCACCTTGGCTTTGGAGGCCCCTGCTCCCTGCTCCTGCTTCTCCCCGGTGGCCCCGTCCTGTAAATGTGGACATGAGTTGGCCCAGCAGCCTCAGGGAAGGCAGCCAATCGGTGCTCCGGGAGACCCCCCAGATGGGCTGCAGGTCGATGGGGATGGCCTGTGAACAGCTGGTCTGATGTAGACCCCCTATGACAAGTGTGGGCAGGTCTGCACTGGTGTAGACCCCCCGTAAAAAGTATAGGCAGGTCTGTGGCATTGTAGATCTCCCCCTCTCATGAGAAGTGTGGGCCGGTCTGCGCTGCGCTGGTGTAGACCCCCCCCCCCCCATGTCAAGTGTAGGCAGGTCTTTGCCGTTTTGGCCAGGAGGGTATTTAAAGATTAGTCATTCTTCCCCTTTTCACTACAGGCTTGTCCTGTTAGAAATCAACACTCGAATCCGCCAGCCTAGCACTACAGTTTCCATTTAAATGTGGCCCAGCCGGCTTCAGTTATAGAAAATGAGAGAATGGGTCTATGTGTAGACAGGATTTAATCCGCTCTTCCCACACAAGCAACGTGCCCTCAGAGAGACTCATTCATAAATAAGTACCGCTCAGATCTGCGCTGACTCACTGGCACAGGTGTGCGTTTCCTGAGCACTCACCTTCCCAGCGGAGCCCGTGGCCACACCCTCGTCTCCAGGCGGGTTTGCTGTCTCCCCCTGGGAGTGGCCCTCCTGGTCCACCTGCATTTTGGTCTGAAAAACAGACCAACAGGCTGTCACACTCCTCTAAAGTCACGCCTGACTCATCACGCCTGAGACTAGGCTCTGGTGTTGGGGCCACTGTGTGACAAAGGATCTGGGCCCACTTGTGAAGTCCATAAACCAGGGCTGAGTCAGTCCATGGGTCCAAAAACAGAAGGCTGAGATTCCACTGACACTGAAGTCCTGCGGCAAACTTAAGTCCCTTCATAAAACCACCGACTCATAGGCCATCGCACTGAATTATAGCCGAGTGTCTAATTTCCAGCCTGAAAAGCTTGTAACTTGAGCACTGATTAAACGCGGGGTGTGACCATAGGGAACTCTCAGGTTTAAGGTTAAATCTGGTTAAATCTGAGCACAGCGATCCTGTAAAGCCACCAAGCTCACAGGGGAATCCCTTCATTAAATTCAGTTGATTTAGTGGCTTTATGAAATGACTGTCCCTGAGACGTCCAAGCTAACAACAATTCACAAAATTCAATCCAAAAAACAACACTGGACCAAAAGCAAAATTTCAAATTGACATCCTAACAAACAACAGCCCACGACCAGACCTTACCTCAAACAAAAAGCGTATGATAAAAATTAAAATTGTAAGCCTAAGGGTTGCAGACTGCAAAACATAAGGCTCTCTCCTTTTCATTTGGTCCTGCTAGACAGGTTTGGGCAGAAATAAATAAGAAGTATTCTGAAAAACGTTATTCCAATGAGAATTTTTCTTATAAACATCCTGTATGAAGACACTATGCTTAACCGCCCAATAACTGCAATGACGAAATGGTGTGGTTATATGGTTCTGATACAAAATGGCGTAGTTACATGGTCGTGATCCTTGTGGTTCCAGGTGTAGAGCTGGGCAGAAACTTTTACAGACAGTGCGTCTCGCAAAGTACTGAGATTGCTCTGCAATGGAAAACAGAGAGCTTCTCTACGCTGGGTCCAAACCTGGTGAACCACTCCAGTCAAAAGTACACAGACATTCTGAATTTCCTCGATCGCTGGCCAACTAGAATGTTGACACTAAAACCAGGAGACCCGTGGCTCTCAAGGTCAGGAATTCCCCACTCCAGTACGACAATTTATCCGGTTATAGAAACTGCCAGTCTATTTAAGACACGATCACCTTTACACAACAATGTAATAAAATGTTTGTAATGTGCCATTTGTCTCACTTCTGCATTGCTTTTCGAACAAACCCTTCTGCAAAATAAAATAAATGTAAAAGTAAAATCTCGGTGTAAGGAGTAAGGAGAGTCCAACATCCAGCCGAAGAACATTCGACCGCGTCAGAAACCATCACCTCCACAATTATTCCTGCAAAGCATTCTTAAATATCTGTGTTATGACAGACCATGTTCGATTAAGCAGTGCGGCTTAGGTTAATATAAACAGTGATTCCGAAAAGCGACCATTGGCTATAAAGCACGACACAGGTCACAGTGGGAGGGGAAGCCCGGGGGCCGGACATCGGGGGTCAAACGGTACGTCATCATGAACATGGCGGTATACACTGCAGTGGATAAACAACTCAGAAGGGGGCGCTGTTTCCACCACTTCCCAGTTGCGTATCCAGGCCGAGCCTTGATGGAGACAAAAGGACGCGGACGCACGCACACGGTACTCGGACCTGTCCGCGGGGTGGAGGGGTGGCGGGGGGAGACTCTGGGGGCGGGTAATGCAAGACGAGGATCACAAACCTCCTCTTCATAGTTATAGATGTCGTCCTCAATGAGAACAGAGGGGTGCAGCTTCAGTGACAGGAATAGAGAGAAAAAGGAATTGAGTACAGGAAGGGTGGGGGGCAGGGTTGGGGAGGGGGCACAGAAAAACACTGGATCAGAGACAGTATCAGGGAAGGGGTATTTAGAAGAGGCAACTGAAAAGGGGCATTTAGACAAGGCCGGTCTGCTGGACCCGTGCATAAGAATGAGGATTTGAGGCCTACAAGTCCTGCCATCTGTATCGGGCTTCAACGCCTGTTGAGGTTCAAACGTACGCAAGAGCTTGTCTACATTTGGACAAGTAAATCTGTCAAGCCCGTTTTAAGGCTTGTGTTCAGGTTCCGCCCGATCCATCGTGTTCCACTAGGCTCGGGGTTATAGAAGACCCACAAATGACCCACCACTGACTCGGCTGAAGTCTGGGCTGAACTCGAGAATGTGCTGGGTTTTCTTCCCCAAACCGGGGGATGTCCTCACCTGGTCCTCGGGCCGGCCCTCGTTCTGGACCATTGGCTCCATGTCCATGGGGGTGTCCGGCCCCTCCCCCTTCTGCTTCTCGATCAGGGACGCGCTAGACACACTGAAGATCCCATGTACGTTGACGCGCACCTTCACCTTCACTTTGGAACTCTCCCCGTCAGGTTGGGGCACCACATTCTGCACTGAGAAGGTCCCTGGGGAGGCCCAAGACAAAATCCACATATGGCTTCTTCAACACATGGGTGATCCATCCATCCATCCATCTTCCAAACTGGTTCCGGTTGCCAAGGAGCCTATCCTGGGCAGCAGAGGGCGCCAGTCCATCACAGGACACAGACTCACATAACATGAGCAATATATAGACGCCAGTCAACCCAGATGCATGCCTTTGAGCTACAGGAGGAAGCCTGTACAACACGGGGAGAACATGCCTACCCTGAACCGCCAAAGCTGGAGGTATGAGAGAGCAATGCTGCACACTGTGCTGCCCACACAGGAGGAGAAAACAAAAAGGAGAACTCTATTGGAGCTGCTGACTTGAAGTCATCTCACAGCTCAGGTGATCGCAACTGTCGAGACCTTCCTTATAGGCCATGATTGAAAGATACTGATATGGGTTTGACTTCAACTAAAGGAGATAGTGGTTGTGATTTTTCATGGAGTCTGCCTGTCCTGTCATGCAGCACTGATGATGACAGGCGCTCAGCATGCAGCATACACCCACCAGGACTATGGGAATTTACTTTTAAAACTAAATACAAAAGGACAAGCTAAGCTAAGGCTTGGTGTTATGACTTACTGGACATCCTACCCTTTTTATTGAAGTTTATGGAGCGAATCAATCACTGTTTTCCCAAGACATCAGCATACAGACCACGGTAGTTGCTATGGTTTCAGAGTCAAAGCAAGGGGACTAGCCAATGACCAAGCATCTGCTGAGACGCCATTCTGCAGAGGTGAAAAATTCAGGTCCAGAAAGTACAAATCCAGACCAAGATTTTGTTTCAACCAAGCAGTAGAGCACAAAGAGTCACAGTCACAGAGCGCTCAACTGGTGGGTTGAAACTAAATCTTGGTCTGGATTTGTACTTTCTGAACACTTTCTGAACTCTGCACCTCTGCCATTATGATTGGACTTCCCTGGAATGTTTAATACTAAAGCATATTTGACTTAACCTCCCCACTTGTACATTTGGTTGCTGGGAGAGCGGCAGAGCATCGCCTACCGATCCTCACGTCCGGATAGGGCAGGTCCTGGGGGGAGCTATAGAAGGCCTCCAGCTCAAACGGCTCTTTCTTATGGAAGGTGATCACCTTGGAGAAGGGCGCTGGGTGATTCCTGCTATACACCTCACACTCCCTGCAAGCAGAAGCAGAGCATGGGTGCCCCTTTAGACAGAACCGTGTAAACCTCTATGCCAGAGTTTCAGAATCCAGTCCTTGAGGATGCACAGACCATCCACGCTTTTGATCCTGTTCGGCTCCCGGAGCAAAAACGTGGACTGTCGGGCAGGGTGCAGAAACGAGAACCATCTGTGGGTCCCGCTGGACCAGGCTGGGAAACACTGCTCTATGCTAACAAGGGCATTTTCATTCTACGCAGGTGTAGGAACAATGTGGGCAAACATGGGTCTGGTGTCCCATGGGAACAGAGGACTTTGCACAGATCTGCAGAACTGTGCCAAAGTGTTAGCCAGCCAAAAAAAATTATGTCTGTCAAAGTGTGTTAGCTTAGCCATTTCGAAACCTCTCAGAAAGTCAAACCAATACTTGCAGCAAGCATTTAATACACCAATGTATTTTTTGACTCGAACACCGGTACACCACTTACAGTTAATCAATACCTCACTGACTTTTTACAACTAAGTAAATAAATTAATTATGTGAGCTGGTGGTGAAATATAACAAATATATGGAATGGCAGGGGTGCCCCTGAGGAAAGTCGTCTGTAATCCGTAAGAGATATCAGTAATTCTTGTTCATTTTAACTTCTTTTAATTTGCATATGTTCTAATGTTAAATTGTGTTTTTTGTTCAAAGCACATACACTTACTACCCAGTTAAACAGCTTTTAACATTTAACTGCCTGAGACTTCTGCACAGTATCGTACTGTAGGTCTACTGGTATACATTCCAGTTAATTCCATCAGCTAAATGCTTTGCGGATAGTTAAGTGGTGAGTACAACACTGAGATACAAAGCAAGCTAATGTCACACAGTGTTGGAAACAAAATGAGCTCCCTACACACACACACTCTCACACTTTTTACTCCAAAAAAAACCTACTGCCCAAAACAGAACATACTTATAAAAACGCATTTAGAAGTGGAGAGGACCTCTTACATAAACAGCCTTATCCTAAAACCAGCACATTCAGATTCCAAGACGACGCTTGTCTTAGTTGTAAATACGCCTCTCTCCAAGTATAACTGATGCATTGAAATATATTTCATCCATGTGTGACTTCATTTGTTTTGCTGGCGACTGTGTATCACAGAATGTTTATCACAGAGCAGAGTGCATCATCAAGGCCAGCACCTCCTTTACACAAAGTGTGATCGCCCTGGACTCTAATCATGTGTGAACAGAGGAAGAGGTAACAAACTGAAGTCTGTCATACTCCTGAGCTGTGGCATCAAACGCTCAAAAGAACAGGAAGGAGTTTTTAAATATGGGGACTTAAAATCACTAATCTTATTCAGACATAAATCTATTGTAAACACAGTTTAAACGCCTTTGTGAAACACGGTTCCAGAACAGCTGAACACACAGTACCAAGGGCAACTATGCTTACATTAATAACCAGGGCAAGACTGACCACCTGGAATACCGGGCATTTTTCTGGCGGGCCGATGGCTATGTGGGCCCCTCCCCGGCTGGTAAAATGCATTGCATCGCAAAACATATTGTGCCCCCCCCAATCTGCAAGATCATTATGGGGACCCCTCCCCCGTTGATAACTTTTGCCAAGCAATACATTTTATTATCGGAAAACCCCCCTATTACAGTGGGACTGTCAGGGACCCCAAAGTCCAGGGCTGAAATGTATTAACCACTGTTAATAACTCAGACCTCACATGAAATTAACTGGTAGGATAGGTGCCAAACTCCTCTACAATTTACCTAAACTGTGGCGTTTTGGCAGGTACCATATCATAGATGTATAGTTCAGGTCCAGAAAGTAAAATCCAAGCCAAGTTTTTGTTTGTGATAATTTGCTAATTCAGATTAAAACACACGTTCGATTCAAACATTATTCGCTTTTAGAGTCACAGTATAGCTGAAAACAATAAAAAAGGTATAGATGATGTATGTTGGCAAGGCAGTTAGCAAAATCCCTTTGGGTCAGAAGTCAGTGTAATGCCTTCAGCAGGGGACGTGTCCTTGGCCGGTGAACATAATCTAATGAAACCAGTGGCTGTCAAACAGGTCCTGATGGAAATCATGTATGCTGACCAACATTTCTATTAAATTTGATTGAGTAAATGACACAATTAAACAATTTCAGCTATTTAGTTGTTTTGTGGACCTCAGACAACTTAATTAAAATCATCATAATTAGGTTAATTACAACATTTACAGAAACTCATCTGCCCAACAAATTAACTTAAAATGACAGTGATTAAAGTTTAATCATATTAATGGCAAAAATTCTAACCATTACAAAGGCACCTCCACTAACATGAAAGCCTAAACCAGTAACCACCAGACAGAAGGACCAGTCCCTGCGGAGCAGGTCTGAGAGCCACATAACTAACCTACCCATAGGAAGGTAGTTAACTGCAGAGATGCAAAGCCCAAAGGTGCTGCGTGCTGCTAAATGCTGCAAGGAGGAGCCAAAATACTGCATTTGTGTTAATCTTCTACAAAATTGTAAGAATGAATGAACTCCGTATATATGGATATCAGCTCGTCCAACATGCCAGCGTGACACCAGTTATACTCTGACCTTCACAATCACCTCATCTGCTGCTGACCAGGGCAGCTCTAGCAGGAAAGCAAGATGGCGTCCTATGAAGGTCCCAATTGGAAAGTCACTAACCTGTCCTGTACAGCCACCCACCCTGCTGATAATGTTTGTTTCTGGAGACTGCCTGACTTTGTGCTTCGGCAAGCGTGTGGCATAATTAGGCAATTTCTCGCATACTTGTGTGCATACTTTTGTGTCTCTAAACTGGGCTGTGGTGTGCAGCTCTGGCTGCGTGACCGGTGTCTGCGCTGTGGAAAATGGCCGCTCACCCGATGCCCTCCTCTGTGGACGACTTCCAGCGCAGGATGATGGGAAAGGCCACCACGTCGATGATGGAGAACTCCCGCACCTTGAAGGCTGGGGAGAGGATCGCACACTGCAAGCAGACGCACACACCCACATGCACGGTCAGTAACACTCCATCTCACGCCTGTCTCATGTCAGACTGCAGTAACAGCGAGACAGTACTCAGTATGTGGTCAGAGGGCACACACTTTATTTAGCAGATGCTGCCATCCAAGGAGATGTATGTTTTGAGAAAGCAGGCTTAGCTAGTCCCTGAAGCAACTAGGGATTAAGGGTCTTGCTCAGGGGCCCAATAGTAAAACCACACCAGGCAAAACACCAGGCAAAAATATTATGATAATGTTATATAGCAATATAAAATAAGGGTCAGGGGTTACACAGGACATGGGGGAAAGGGTCAAAGGTCACACAGGGCACTGGGAAATAAGGGTCAGAGATCAGACACAGGGAAGGTTAGAGGTGACTGCCGTACCTGCAGAGCACAGCCACGGGCCACAGCCTCGTCCGCGTTGAGGGTGGTGCTGACGTCTTTGCCGAAGAATTTGGAGATGCGCTCCTTAACGGCGGGCATCCGTGTGGCCCCGCCCACCACCTCCACTGCGTAGATGTCGTCACGGGTCAGCCCTGCGCAGCACCGGGACAAGGCAGGTTACCGCAGCCCGGCCTTCAGCCCCCGACATGTGCGTGCTACATATCAACACAGCCGCAAACCGCGCCGCCGTCCCAGTATGTGCACAAAGAACAATTGCATACTTTCGTTCTACTTTCCATGTTTTACATGCCCTCTTCTAAGTGGTAGATTTTCCCCAAGGCAACCATAGGGGGGATTGTACACACGTTATGCCATTCCCTGGTTTACTATTGATTTTACCAGAACCAATCACTGATGCCGATGTTAAAACAGAAAACACCAATTACGTCGCCTTACACTGGCCGTTGACGGCAGAAGCTTGACTCGGCCCTTTACACTTCCACCTTATGTCATAGATTGGTTTCAGAAAGCGCCCACAGAGACTGACACTCCATATTGACAAATGTTCTTATCTACACAGCCCAGCCAGCTGGGTAAAAGCTGACAGAAGTGTTTTGAGTCATTAGCATCACAAAAAACATTACTGACAGAATTAAATGCTTGATTGCCTACTTTAAACCTTCATTTACTACTATAGTTGCTTAATTAAAAAAATGCAGAATTTTTATGTTTGCCAAAGAATTTTAATCAGTGGTTGCCACACATAAGTTGCAATTCTTCACTAACAGCAAATTCCAGCTATCCAATTCTTATAGCCGCTTGTCCTACGCAGGTTCGCGGGGGAGCCTATCCTGGACACTATGGGCACAAGGCAGGGAATAACCCAGGACGGGGAACCAACCTATCGCAAACATCCTCACCATTCACACCTACAGCCAATTTGGTAACTCCAATTCACTTTAGCTCCAGGAGCAGGACTGGCCAGCCCTGCTTTAGCTAGTCTTTGGCTGGCATACCACCTTAGGGATATACATTTTAAAGAGGCAGATGAGGGGCAGCCAGGAGGGCAGGGGTACTGACCAGTGCTTGACTGGTATCGCAGTAATACCGTATATATATTACCGGCAGGGGGGGGCTGGATAGAGAGTAGTGCTGAAATTTGGAGTGAAGTTGCACACTGCACTAACTCGCGTAACGACAGATATCTGGGACACCACAACAACATGGGGGAGGGCATGCAAGCTTCACACACATGGAGCCAGGGCCAGAGATTCAAACGCCAGAGGTGTGAGGCAACAGTGCAAACCACTGCGCCAGCCCAGCAGCTAACTCAGTAGTAACTATTCTGCTAGCTTTGCTAGCACTTTCAGAATGGCCAGTCTGACTGCACTGAAGGCAGAAATAGAACACAAACATAAATGAGAGACCAATTGGGATCCAGCATCGCTGATGCCTGCATCCCTAATAAGATCTATCCATCCATCCATCCATCCATCCATCACTTATCCCAAGCAGGACCGATAATTAAGGAAATTAATTTTATTAACTGAATTTAGAGGATGGCAAAGTGAGAGGGACAGAGGGATATAGGTGCTTATAGTAGTATTTATTTAGTTGGCTGGATGGTTCAAGAAACCAAGACTACAGATCAAACTGAAAACCCACGATGCTTTGGAATCAGCACAGCAATACAGCTCTGAGAGCCAGCGCTGACATCACCGTCTCCTAGGCAATGCATGTTAACCAGGCTCGTGCAATGCTGCATTCTCTGCAGCACTTTCAGCAGCCTGAACTAATCCTCCAGAGTCTCTGCCAGTGCAGACGTGTGAAAATTTTCCATACAAGCACGATCCAATCAATGAGGTGTAAACGTAACATGCAACAAGCGGACCACCCAGTCAAAGGGGAAATCTACACGGCTACAAACAGATGAACACGGGCGGGGGTTTGGCACGAGACTCACTCGCTTGGTCCATCACGGCCTTCAGTGGCGCGTCCACTCTCAGCAGGTAGAGGGCGCACATCTCCTCGAACTGGGTCCTGCGGTAGAGACAGACGCGAGTCAGCTAGCCGCCTTCGCTACCCCCAAACCCTGGCGGCAAACACCTGCGCACCTGTTCAGCTTGCCCGACACGTCGATGTCGTTCATGAAGCACTCGATGTTGAGCGGCAGATCGGAAGAGTTGGCGCTCATGAGCTTCTTCAGCTTCTCGCACTCCTGGTGCAGACGCAGTAGTGCGCGGGCGTTCTCCTTCACGTTCAGCTTGTACCTGCCTCGGAACTCCTCGCAGAAATGCTCCACCAGGACCTCGTCGAAGTTACGCCCCCCGAGGTAGGGGTCGAAGGCTGTGGCCAGCACCTGAGGGGGGCGTCAACGTCATTTTAGCGCCCAATTTGACGTTCGGAAAGTCAGTACGGAAATTTGAACACGAAAGAACGTGTCGCCGTCCGATGAAAAACTCGTATCTCTGAAAAATGTATTATTTCAGGAGCGTGAAAAGCACACTTTCTCAGAAACAACGTTGCGAAATAAACAGAGAACAACACAATGAGGCATCTTTAGCACCACAAATAGATACCTTCACACAGCCACCAATGAACGGCTTTAAATGGACTAACGTGTATTATTGTTAGCGAGGCAAATACAGTATGTCAGGGTCAACAAGATATGAACTAATTTTGCTTTATATTCACAATTAACAATGACGTTAATTGGCTAGCTGTCAACGTTGTTGTTCAAATTAGCGTGATAAAGTAACGCATGTAAACGAACATCATAACTATAAATGTTAAACAGTACAAACATAAATACTAGTTAAATAGATGACTAAACATAAAACATTTTGTTCATTGGTCAATTACATCAGTAGACAGGAGACTGGAGGTATTCCATCTATAGTAAACACCCACAATCGTCAAAAAGTGGACATTCATTAGACAGTGAGGATACTTGGCGTTAGCCTATGAGAGATAGTGGGCCTGCACCTATGAGAGATAGTGGGCGTGCACCTATGAGAGATAGTGGGCGTGCACCTATGAGAGATAGTGGGCCTGCACCTATGAGAGATAGTGGGCGTGCACCTATGAGAGACAGTGGGCCTGCAC
>JAODKM010000048.1:5952019-5981266 GCA_026780845.1 Petrocephalus sullivani | reverse complement strand
CCTGTACTAATTCCACCATCTCCAGTTCATTATCAGAAGAGCCAGCGACAATGTCCCACTGCATCCCAGGTAGATTACGCTAACAATTGACATGTACTGTATCTGCCATAGATGTTTTGAAAGCTTTGTATGCAAACAACTTTTAGATTATAACGATCTAAGTCAGGATTCCCCAACCCGGTCCTCGGGGACTGCTGGACAGTCCACGTTTTTGCTCCCTCCCAACTCCCTGCCAGGAACAGTCTTGCGTGTGTTTGGGAGGGAGCAAAAACATGGACTGTCCGGTGGTCCCGGGGGACCGGGTTGGGGAACACTGAGAAGGAGCCTTGAGTACATGGATGACTCGCTGTTTGAGCAGCATCTTCCCCCAGGCCATTGCCGACATAATGTCCCATGAGATGGGACCTTTCCACACTTAGTCACCCACTGTTCTTTATGCCCTTATTGACTTTTTTTATTTGCATCTACCCCACATCTTGTCATCTCATCCTTTTTTTATGTACATATTTGTTTAGTTTTAAGCAGCATATTTTGTCTATTGCCTCCATCAAAACAAATTCCTTGTACTTTTTTTGTTTATATGGCGAATAAAAGGATTCTGTTGATAGCCGGCAGAGCCTATGTCTATGTTTATTAAAAGAAGAAAGTAAATGTATTCTCTCAACCTTAATTTGGTTGATTTGATCCCAGAGGTGATAGCAGTGAAAATCTATAAATCAATATAGCACCTTTTATAATGAAATAAGTGCTGAAATAAGTAACGTTATGAACAAGAACTTATATATTGTTAGGTGACTTTCTCTCTGTGTTGCTGCAGGCTGTCAGGCTGTGCGATCAAAGAGGGAGGTTGTGCTTCACTGATGGCAGCTCTGAGTTCAAACCCCTCACACCTGAGAGAGCTGGACCTGAGTTACAACCCCCTAGGCTGTTCGGGAGTCAGACTTCTCGCTGCTGTATTGGAGAAACCTGAATGTAAAGTGGCAAAGCTCAGGTAAGACCCGTCTCACCAGTCTCAGCTGCGGTCACATACTGTCATGCATTTCAAATCATTTAGGTTCCGGTTACTTTTTCTACTTTCCGGAACAGTGTTTCCCAACCCAGTCCTCGGGGAACCCTAAACAGTCCGCGTTTTTGCTCCCTCCCAGCTCCCAGCCAATCAGGAACACCGAATACCTGGTACAGGTGTACTGGGAGCTGAGAGGAAGCAAAAATGTGTACTGTTCGGAGTTCCCTGAGGACTGGGTTGGGAAACACTGTTGCAGAGGGACACTAACATTTTTTTTTTAACTCATTAGTAGTATTGTGGTTCATATCAGGGCCCACAGCCAGTATGAAATTGGCTTCAACCTTTCATTGATGTGAAGGTGCCATTTTAAATGTCAAGTTCACCAAGATACATGTGTTTTAACGATTATGGTTATTTTAATATTATATTTTGGTTGTTACCCTGTCTTTGACCTATTATATAGCATTATTTCATACTATGCACTAAAATAAACTAAGAAAAATAACATTAGTAAGTCAAGTCCAAGTCAAGCCTCTGATCTCTGCTTGAAAAGGATTATCTTTACTAAAAGAAGTACCTGTGGAGCTGAGAGTGATGAGCAGCCTCTCATTATGTTGTCAGATTGTCATTGTGTGGAGTGGCACAGGGAGGCTGTACTTCACTGGCTTCTGCGCTTCGTTCCAACCCGTCACACATGGAACAGCTGGACCTCAGCAACAATCGCCCAGGAGACTTGGCAGTGACGCTGCTCTCTGCTTTGCTGGAAGATCCTAAATGCAGACTGGAAAAACTAAAGTGAGTTTAGTGGCTTAGGAAAACCATTAGATGGCATGGTTATCGTTATGCATTGTAAAAACATTTGGTTCCAAAATTCTAAATTTTAAGTACTGTTCTCTGGTGTTAATTATGTATTGTTCTGAATGAGTGAGTGAGTGAGTGAGTGACTGACAGAGAGAGAGTGTATGAATGTTACATTTATATAGCACCTTTCAAGATGCCCAAGCCACTTCAAGGAGCCACCTCAACCACCACCACTGTGTAGCACCGACCTGGCTGCTGTCACACCATCTGTTCTACACCAGTTCTCCCACCACACAGTAGCTACGGGGGTGAAGGGGCAGGAGAGAATTCACCAGTCTGATATAGGGGATGATAGAGCCAGATTTGATAGGGAAACAGTGGGCAGTTTTAGCCAGGGCAACAGGGTACCTAAGCAAGTCATATTGTTCATATTTCTGTAGGCAGATAACCTCTTTATTTCTTACAAAATGCAAGCAGCTTTTTTTTTTAATTTCTGTCTTTTTCTACTCCACAAGGATCTTCCCTCGGCTTGATAGTTCAACAGGAAGTCAGCCTGCATCAGCTTTTTGAAAGATCTGTTGACCGGTTTTACTATTAGGTATGTTACATTTAAGCTCTTATGAACACGTACTCCAGTACAATATTATATACTGCTCTATGACCTGAATAGTCTTATAGGAGCCATACTCTACCTGTACACATTTCCAGCTCTACACTGCTCTTTGCCCTATAAATCCCCCTATAAGCCCTATCCTGCTATATAACCTCTACCCAGCTCTATAACCTGTACACACCGCTATGTGCCTTACACTGCTTTTATGACCTGTGTACCTCTCTCAGCTTTATACTATTTTTCACCCAAACATCTGTAAAGAGGTTCTACACTGTATTCTTCTCGGTCCTGTAAAGTTCAACAGTATTCTGTTCCAAGTTATATAATGTAATATACTATATATGGAATTCTGATGTCTTATTTGATTTATTTATCCTAGGTTGGCCTCTCTGTCATAAGTAGGAGTGTGATGTCATTGCACGGTGGCACACTCTACACGCCTGCAGGCGAGACCGCATTACTCCAAAAAGAACAGGACGATTGAAGACTTTATTGAAACTGAATGACCTAAAGATTGCTGTTCTGGAGTGCCTCAAGTATTCTGCCAGAGAAGATAGGAGTTTGATAAAACAGTAGGGAGGACTGAGTGCAAACGGCAGAGATATATATTCTACGAAATTTTGGTTTGGGTTTTGGGAAAGGCTATAATAGTGTGCGCTTACACTTTTTGAGCTGGGTGCATGTTATGCTGAGCTTCAAAGTGGAAAAACAAGACTCCATGTTATTTAAGTGGCTGACACTTACAGGTGAATAAAGGAATTCATCATCTGACTGAAGTCTGTGACATCCTGATTTGAAATCACCCTTTGAAATCAGTTAAAGCAGGGATGCCCAACTCCAGTCCTAAAGGGCCAGAATCCAATGATCCACAGTTTGCAGATTTCCCTGCTCAAACATACCCATTAAACCTAATAATTTGCTGATTAAGATGTGTTCTGGCCCTTCAGGACTGGAGTTGGGCACCCCAGAATTAAAGCTATTTTGGTTTAATAAAAAGTTGAATCAAATATAATACTGTCTCTGTAAAGCTAGGCATTAATGTGCAGTCATCCTAATGCCATTCTTTCAAAAGGTTTTCCAATCCAATGTTTATTTTGTGCGTGTGTGTGCGCATGCGTGTGTGCACATGCACGCTTTCATTTGCATGTATTTATTTCTCTCTCTGTGGAAAGCAAGATGGTTATAGGCTGCACAAGAGCAGCTGGAAATAAAGCCTCAGAATGAAAGCTGTGCAGTGTAACCCTTTATGAAAGTGATACAGTCATGGCCTGGAGACTAGATCTTTACTATGGAATTATGGCAAAAAAATCAGCATTTTATTTTCTTGGGGTCATTTGGGGTTGGGGAGATATAACAGGAAAAGGATAACAGGTGAGTTGAAGGCAGCCCAATATAGTGCTTTGATGCTTTTACATTTCTAAATTTTTAAGGATGCAAGAGGATCTGTTAAAAAAATAGAAATTTAACAAGTAAACATGTTAAACAAGTAAATTCTGCCCTCCAGTACTGTATGGTACTGCTACATCTTACACTAATAAATCTAAAGAAATATTGAAATATATTGAAATGTATTTTGAATTCTGATGGAATAGCTAGATTCATAGCTATTCACTAGGGTTGCCATTCAAACCAAGCCGGGTTGGGGTGGTGCTGTTGGGCGGTGATGGGAATATATCTTTAAAAATAATATTAGGTACCTGGATAGGAATATACCCGTAGATATTCACAAATTTGTAGAAACCCATTGTTCGTTCAGTAATGTTTAATGTAAAAGGTTATAAGAATTAGTCTATTTTTAGTAATGGAGATTCTCGGTGTACTTGAGAAATATCTCATTTCTGAGAGGGGATTTTTTTACTGTGTATTATTCATTCATGAAATTCAAGGGAAGCAGGACATTGAAAACAGAAAAAGAAAACATTTAAAACACATATTCATCAATATAAATAAGCTGTTTACAAATGACACTACATAAATGTTTGGTGGCTTTCATTTGACCCTGTAATTCTGAGAATTTCGTTTCGTATTTCGTTTGTTTTCTGCATTTAAAAATACTTCAACTTCCTCCGACGTTCCTATTGGTGGAGCTGGACTGTCAGCCATGATTCTGTGACTCATCAAGCCGGTGTCCGCCCTCCTATACGATTGGCTAGTTTGTACTGACTTGCGGCCCACCGGGCACTTTCTAGCCATTTCATTGGTCGATTATATTACCGTTTAAATTCAAAAATCTACCGTGCGCTAACGGGAAGAGAAGTAGTTATTTCTGAGTGTCAGCTTTTACGCAGTCTGCTGATTCTACTGAGATTTGTCTTCGACATATTTTAATAAGGTAGGTGATTCGCTTGATTATTCAACAGGTTCAGTTTATATACGCATTTGAAAGCGTTTTTCATAAGTAAAGGGAATAATGGGTTTTGTCACACTAATAGCGGATAATTACGGTAGGTATACCTGAATAGGTTCATAACATGTTCTATGAATGAGTGACTGGCCCTATTTAAAATATGGGTCATTTTTATTTGGCTGCTTATTCCTCCTGTAGAAATCCGAGTGTAAGTGATGATGTATCTTATAGAATAGTTGGTAACTGATACCGAGGTATCTGGGCTGTGATGGAATCTTAAGTAATTTAATATAGCGCTTCTAAAAGGGTTTATACGGTTTTCTGTTTATGAACTCAATGTGTCGCACATTAACTAGTTATGTCCTGGTTTTCTTGACCGGTGTTAACTTCTTTATTCTGAAAAATGCGTTTTCATCCTGCATTGTATTCATGACGAACTGCATCCCAGTGGCAACATCCCATTAGAACAGTTCGGTTAAGAGTTTTAGTTTTGACTGCCTGGCGTTGGTTAGAACACAATCTGGCCCATCTTTGGACCTGGTTCCTTTTTGGTAGCTTTACGGGCGTCGTCTCTCCTTGTGGTTTAATCTTTTGTACATTCAGCACTGTAGCAGTTCACAGTGGATTTCTTTTATTTGCAGAGGAATGTAGCTGTTAACGTGTCTTAAATCATCGCACGTGGTTCGCTGTAATCAAATCAAGTTTCAAAGATAGTAGCTCACAGTGCACGAAACTAGCCGTATAGGGGTATACGTCTTTCCGGATCTAACGTTTTACGTTAAGCACGAAACACTTACAGAACCTTAAGTTGGAAGGTGTTGACTCGTTATAGCCCGGTTTACCAAGAGAAATGAAACATGGGAGAGAGCTAGTAACTTCCTCCCCACAGACGTGTCTCAACCAGCTGCTGTTTTCAAAACACGTTTTTGCTGCCCTCTAGTGGAGTCTCTTGAATATTCTGAGTTAAATGTACTGACACACAGAAATTCCCTTATCTGCTAGGTTGACCCCTGTCACTTGGCTTCTGTCTAGGACATATCTGGAGTAAGTTGAATGGCCCTGGCTGCGAAAGAACAAGGCTTGGGGTCTGACGCTAGTGGGTAAATTGCAGAATACATTATGGACCATGCTGTTTTGGTGAATAATTTCACCATCTGTTGTTGAAGGGCACAATTGGTCTTAAACCCCTAATTTACTTGCACATTATGGGTTTTCACTTGGTGCATGGTCTATCCTTTGGTATTGGTGGCACTTCTAGCATCACTGATGGTGAGATTTGGTTGTCTGTCTTTGTTACTAGAAAAAACTTTGTGACTAGTATTTGATGGCACTTTCTGGGGTTCTTCAATCTATTAGAGAAGTCTTAAATGCTGCATTTGTACATTGTTGTATCAGTGTTTCTGAACATATTTTGTTAAATGCATGTTATACTGAAATAATTTCACTGAATGTATTAATCGTAAATGCAACAACTGGTAGGGATTTCCCGCCTGAATGGGGAGACAAGTTTGTATTATATTGCATGTGAAATGATGTGGAAGTTTTGTAAAGTCAGGAATGAATGGTAGGGATACTGAAGGCTGGCTTTAAATGGCAGCTTAACTGTCTAACCCACGGATGCAATGTAAATATTTTATTAGAAATATGTGATCTTGTAGTATAGTACTGGGCAAATGGTGTGTTTAATACTTCTTGTACTTATTGATCACAATGAGTCTATTTTGAAAAGTCAAATTCATAGGTTGTTCTTAAATTCATTAAGTTTTTAGGTCATTAGGTATTAGGTTTGCTAATTAAGGGACGTGATCTAGCTGTGTGGTTTATTGGGTTGGTTGATGACTGGCTTGATGAGTCATAGACTTGTTCTTGGTAGGAAGTTCTGCTGTATAGTTTAAAGACACCAGCAGAGGTCTTTGACTTGAGACTCAACTTTTTGAAATGGTTATGCTGGTTTACGTGGTCTGCAATATGGCTGCTTGCTGCCCCTTGCTTATCTGCGGATGCAGCTGTTTGGGATACTGGGTGTGGCCTCATTTGAGCTTCCCTCTCTGGGGTCTTCTGGCAGAATGAGCGCTGCCCCGGCCAATGATGAGAACCACGGAGTCTGTCTCGTCAGTAAGCACGGCGCCTCGGAGGACTCCCCCGACATTTTTGCACTCGCGCTGCCCACGGGAAGGCCCTCGATCCTGCGCCAGTCCCAGGTGGACAACCTGCCTTCCAAAAGCGCACCCAAGGGGGTGAAGGTACTCCTACTGCTATGCAGTGTTCATTACTTTACTACCTAATCACTGGATTGTTTAATGGTGGCAGAAGGTACTGTGCATTGGTTGTTGAATTCTACTTGTTTGCTGTGTCAGGTGTGTTTTCAGACCCCAAGGAGAGATCCTGTCACGAAGAGAATTGTTTCTCCCCCAGTCAGTCTCAAAATGGCTCTCCCTCTGGACTCAGAAGATGGCCCACAAGTGATGGAGATGAATCATCTGGAAGAGTAAGTGTGGGTTGGGGTATTGTTCCCCTCTTAGTCTGAGTAGTTTCTTTCATGTATGTAGGGAATAAATGGTTGTTAAAAATTTACCTTTGATTATGGCATTGAGATAGAATTTATCAATCTTGGACAATTTATATTGTAATACGTTACATTTTTGCAATGTTTATAAAAAAAGTAGTCAGATTTTACAGAAAATGATAGCTAAACGGAACTACACTGCTGAGAGATGTGCCAACTATGCCAGACTGTGTCCAAGTCCAGCAGCATGGGTGAAAATGATTACGATTGGCTTGGCTAGTTTGCTGAGCTCATGACAAAGCAGTGGTGTTACACTTTAGATCAATTTCTTCCCAATCTGGTTCTCAGGTACCCACGGACAATCCCTTTTTTTTTTTGCTCCCTACTCGGAGCTGGGACTGAGCAAAGATGTGGACTGTTTGGAAAAAGAACCATCATTAAAATGGAAAAGCTTGCTAAGTTTTGTTTCCTGTGATAGAGTAAAGGTTTTAGAGTAACTTGGTTTGCATCAGTAGAAACTGATTTCTCAACCCAGCTGATTATCATGGTCCAATACTGAAAGTGTGCTGTCGATGATATGAATTAACGAATGCCTTTGTCATTGCACAAGGTACAAGGAAATCGGAAGCCTACCTTTGTTGGTGCAGAAGTAAAAAGTTAAGGATACAAATGCTGAAAAAAGATAAATGGAATATAAAAATAAACAGAATATGAATAAGTAAATTGAATATGAAACTGAATATTAAAGGAGTGTATATATTGGAATATTAATGGAGCATGCTTTGCACCCTTTTTTGAACAGCGCACCAACATCTAGTGGGGTCAGAAAACGCAGCAAATGGCGCAATCAGTTGATGTGTCCCAGGCTTAAGTTTCATTATGCCATGCAGCACTGAATGGCTTTCTGGCTGCTTTGTGTAAAGCTCACTTGGGCATTAGTAATGAGCTGACTCTTTTTCCTCCTCAGAACTTCATCTCTGCAACTCGGTGGAACAGTTCCTGATGTTGGACTAGGTAAAACGTAATACATTTGTCATTGCAACTGAATTGGAACCTGCTGTCTTGAACGCATCAACTCACCTTTTTGACTTTTTCACTTAGGGTGTCCCGTGTCAGTGGAGCTTTGTCCTGAAGATATCCCCATTTCCACTAAAGGGAGCTACCATTTGGATTTTGAAAACCTTGAAACAGTTAACCCATTTCAATGCTCCAACCTGATGGCCAACTCCCCAGCTAAGAATGTACCAGTTCAAAAACCTCAGATGTCGGGTAAACCAGATGCATTTGAGGTGTCCCCTGTGGGTACTGATCTTTCTGAGCTACTTCTGGAGCCTACCACTAAGATTGGGGATCAGATATCTGACACGGGCAACAAGGTTGAGTCTGGCCTAGATGAGACCCTTCCATTTGTGTCCATGGACGGCTCAGTGGTTGACCTGTCAACTGAGGTATGTTCCACTGACAGTACAGTGATAATTGACATGAAGCATCAAGCAGAGGGAGCCCAGAGTGAGACAAGCCTTGGAGAAGAGCCAGTGTCCCAAGCAAGCTGCAGCCAGCTGCTGGATATCCAGGTGAAGAATGACCCTGAGACCCTGGCAGAGGCCCAGAATTCACCAGCTCTCCCTAAAGGCACATACAACTTCGATTTTAATTCACTTGACTCTGTAAACCCATTTCAATCTGGGGGAAGCAAGCTTCAGAACTCCCCTGTACTTGTTAGGAAGTTACCAAGCAGCCCTACCCTGCCTGCTGCAAAGGACCCTCCAAAGCTGCAGTCAGTGGCACCTGAATCTGTCCTTCCTACCAATGACCAGAATGTTTCTCCTCCGGTGCGGGAGTCCCTTGCCCTGCCTGCAGAACAACCAGTACTGGAGAAGTCCCAGCTGAAGACTGAAATGGCTGAGCCTCCCAGTGAAGCCCCTTACCATAGCATGAGCCCTCCTACCAGAGATGTCCCACTAAAACTGGAGTTCAACTTTGGTGATAGAGATGAGGTCAAACGAAAGCCACCACCCAAGATGCTGGGCAAAAGGCCGCCTGGTGTCAAACCAGCATCTAAAAAGGGAATGCCCGTGGAGGGCAGAGTCGAACCTAAAGCCGCATCAGCTCCAGCAACAAGTGATGACCCTTTGATGGATATTCCAGCACCCAAGGCTTCCTACAACTTTGATCAGTTGGATGACCCCAGCTTTAACCCTTTTGTGTCAGGCTTAAAGATGAGTAACTCTCCAAAATCTTCAGAGAAGGTTAGTGCTAGCCCAAAAGCAAAGGCTGTCCTGGAAACTTCTCCCCCCAAAATGCCTGAGGCAGAGGACAAGCCTGCAACAGTAGCAGGGTAAGCCTGAATTAATGGTTTGTTACTCTGCAGCTGGTTGCACAAGTAGTTCTTAAATCTGGTAGAAACCTGTCCTAACTGATGAGAGCTTGGTCAGTTGATAATGGAAACCTTTTCTTTGCTAAAACCTTAGGCTTTGAATTTCTGCATGTACAGTATGTTTCTGCTAATCTTGGATGTTGAGTTGCTGGGTGATTATTTCCGTATGCCCAATGCAGTGGGCTAGTCCCTAAGTAAAGTCTTGAGGTGAAGATGAATTACCTGCATAAATTACATTTCAAACCTAATGTCCCTAGAGTTTCACAGGATGTCATGGTAAAGTGAATTGAGTTTGGACCTCTACCTACCTTTCTAGGGTTGAAGAGGAAACTACTTTAAAACAAACCTGTGACAACTCTGTATTAACACAGGTAAGATGGCCTAGTGGTTGAGTATAACTGTCATGCCTTTCTAAATTGACTGGTAAAAGGCTGAATTGTAGAGATTGTTTCTTAACTAGATGGCACAGTAAATGTTAAATTGGGAAGATTCAGGCTTGATTATGCCAGTCCCTGACTTAGATTGTGAATGGTGCATGCAGTCTAAGCTCTCTGGTTAATTCAGGGTAGCCTTGTATGGGTGTCAAATGAATCATTTTGTATCAACAAATTTTTGTTGACACAATTTACTGTATTGTCATGAGCAGGTGTCTGTTAAGATGCGCTACATAAGGAATTCTTAATCTTTTGTAGGGTCAAGAGACCCCTGACATGCCCCCAGTAGAGGAAGGTCCCTCAGTCTGTGATGTTATTCGCCTAGAGTCTTCTACCTCACATAGCCCTACCCTTACCCCTGATTCACCAGTCAAAGCCAAGCCTGAGAATTTACCTGAAACTGCCTTGGCAGGAGAAGAGGAGTTTGTCCCTGGAGCCACGTGTAAGTTGGAATTGAACAGTTTTACTTGTTTTAATAGCCAGCTGAACCAATGGTGATGCTGAGGGGAAGTATTTTCTTTATGGTTTCAGTTCTGGCTGACAACTTTGAGGGGCAAATTGATTATTTGGAGCAGTTTGGATCAACTACAGTGAGTATATGAAGATCAAGTGAGTGTACAAGTAAGTTAGTTGGAGATAATGGGCTGACTTTCCTATGTTTTCAGTTCAAGGAATCTGCCTTGAGGAAGCAGTCACTGTACATGAAGTTTGACCCCCTTCTGCGGGACAGTCCTAAGAAGATGCCTTCCAACTCTGAGCTCAATGGTCTTCCACTTCCAGCTGCTTTTGCCAGCAGGTACATATGTGAAAGTTTGCTTTGGGGCAACGAAAGCAAAAAGTCTTGCATGTCAAGAAATGTTGGCTCCTGTATGTATAAGTGAATTAAAATCTCTATCCCCCATTTGATACAAAGTGCCTTTTTTGTTTAGACACTAGTTTTATCTGCTTTTGGGAATCTTGACTCATTAGGAGCATTGTACTTTGGTGTTAGAATCTAGACTTCTATAGGTTTATAATGGAGAGTGGTATCTCTTCAGGTTGGAGGAACTTAAACCCAAAGCAGAGAGAGAGTTGCGTGGTGACAGGTTGGGTGGACTCAGTTTCTTGGAAGACTTGCCAGCACTGGTGAGCCATGAATTGTGCTTTTCTGACTTTTCCCTTGTTTAAGGAACTTGACTTAAGTTAAGCCAAAGCGTGGAATTTTGAAGAGGTTGAATCTGCTTTCTGCAGGCTGCAGTTCCGCTTGTGCAGGATGCCCCAGTTGCTCTAGATTCCCTGGTTTCACCCTTCCCCCAGCCCATTGGTGCAGAAGATGCCATCATCGAGGTGCTGCTTTACAGCCAAAAGGACATGGATGCTGCCCTGGCCGAATTGCGCGGCGAGATGGAGGGCGTGGCTCGGAGTGAGGTAGGCCTCAGACTCCCAGCACGGGCCGCTTCCCTGTTGCAGGGTAGGCCGCCATTCTCATCCACTTTGCTGTCTCTACAGGCAAAGGAACGTGAGGATGAATGGAATGCAAAATATACTAAATTATCCCAGGACAACCATGAAATGGGGTGGGTGAAATACAGATGTGTAAGTCTGTTGTGAAGATGCGGATCTGGATATAGAAGTTAATGGTGTCTCTCTTTCAGGAAAATCATGTCTGACTTTGAGGTGACAGTATCTCAGATCATAGGTATGTTTTTATACTTGATTATAACTTTAGTTTTAGTACAGAAGGGAAAACTGGTTTTTGGCAATGCCCATTTAAAGCCACGATCGGTTTTACTATCCATAATGCAACTGTCTTTGTTGTTGTTTTACCACTGTGAAAGAACGCATTTCTGAAAACGGCTATGCAAGTGGCTCCGCACAAACTGAACCAGCAGTATCTGAACATGGCTGCTTTGATGTGGCTTCTTTCAGCTGACAACAAGAAAGAGAAGGAAAGCCTCCAGGAGGAGCTAAAGAAGGTCCAACACGAGAAGGAGCAGGTGGCTCTGGATCTCAGTGCCATGGAGCGCTCTTTCTCTGAGCTCTTCAAGAGGCTGGAGAAGCATAAGGAAGTTATCGAAGGCTACAAGAAGGTCAGTGGTGGGTTGGGTAGCGTTGCCTTGGACTGGTGGCATCTTACAAGAATGTGCCAGTGTTTTAATGGTGCTCTTTGTGCCTCCAGAATGAAGAGACGTTAAAGAAGTGTGCCCAGGACTACCTGGCCAGAATTAAGAAGGAGGAGCAGAGATACCAGACACTGAAAGCCCATGCGGAGGAGAAGATTAGCCAGTAAGAATGAATGGGGCAAACTGTATCCGTGACCATGGTTGTGGGTTTGAATCCCATTTCCGGCTGGGTAATCTCACCGCTGGGCCCTTGAGCAAGGCCTGCAGTAGCTGTTGTGCAGTAGCTGATTGGCTGGCTTTCTGTACCAGGGCGAATGTGGAGATTGCACAGCTGCGGACTAAGCAGAAGGCGGAGACGTCTGCCCTGCAGGCACAACTGCGCAGGGAGCAGCTGAAGGTCCAATCACTGGAAAAGAGCCTGGAACAGAAGGTATGCTGGCTGTCTGCCTTACCCTTCAAGCTGCTTAAATACCTGCCCAAGCTGGCCGGTGCTTGGATAAAATGGGCCCATTCTGTGCTGCAGTGTACTGATTAGTGATTATGGAAGGTGGGGATTAAATCGGGGGGAAAGGCCTGATGCATGTTTCTTGGTATCATGGGCATTTTTCTTTTTGTCTCCCCCCCCCCCCCGTAGGTTAAAGAAACAGAGGAACTCACCAAGCTTTGTGATGACCTGATTGTCAATGTTCAAAAGCGTTAATCTTGCTGTCTGTCCTTGTTTGTCCTATTTTTGTCATTTTTTAATGTTAATAAAGATTATTAATTAACCTCCTCCTGGTTCATTCCTCACATCATATGCTTTGGGAACTGGAAGTTCCTCATTTGGAATGTTCCTTCACTTCCGTCCGACTTTGTCACTGTACTTACCACGCTTCAGTCCTTCTGCTTTAGAGCAGTGCTTTCCGCTTGGTCCCAGGTGAGAAACGCTGCTTCATATGACCCCAGCATGCCAATGCATAGTTGGAAAGCAAAGGCCACACCCACTAATTTCATGGCAATTTTTAGTTTTGACATTTTAAAGGCTGTCCCTGTCAAAGATGGAAATGACAGCAAATGTATGTTTGCAGTTTCTTAAGCACAGTGATTTGTCTTGTCTGAAGTGAAGTATGGCTAAATTTGATCAGTAACACACGGGCCATCACATGGCAGCAATTTCCCCTACCTAATGGCATCTGTTGTCTTGTAGTTTAACCGCAGTTTTAGTCACTTCTGAGAAATATGTTGAAAGAGTAAAGGATTTATTGTATTTACAAGCCAACAAAAAAGTATTTTTGATTTCCAAATTTTCCATACACTTTTGTGGTGGACATTTTACAATATAGTTACAAGATTGTTCTGAATAAATAGTATATCCAGTTATTTAAATATAATTCCATTTATACCAAATTCTAATAACTGTACATCTTCCTGTTTATAAAAGATTCTTCTATATAAATCAAGTTGGATCATCCTTTCAAGGTGAAGCTTGAGTGTAGGTCCAAGATCAGAACATGATCACATGACTGCTCCCACAATGCTAGGTCTGACAGCCAGTACAGTGGGTGCTGGGCTATAGGTCACTTCCTGTGTTCTGTCCTTCAAGGGAGATACATTCTGAGAGGCTGGGAAGCAAAAAGTACAACAGTGACCTCTCACCCATTTAACACCGATATTTAAAAGACAATATTGACAGGAAGCAGCAGCAGCATGCTTAGGTTAGAGTAAAGCTGGAAGGGGACAGTATAGTTTGTTGTGAGTCCTTTAGTATAAATGTTATGCTAAGATGCTTCTGATTGGTTTGAGCCATGGCTATGTATTACCAATGATCTCCAGTGGGGGAGAGGTCCAGTGTAGTCGACCACGGGCATCTGGGTAGAATGCATGAATGTTTAGTTGCGGGGGAGTATAGAATTATCTGGATCATGAGGTCAGAGGATAGATGATGTTATAACAAGACATGGCAGTAATTCCAGCAGTCTGTGGGCTGGTTACAGCTTGGAACATGATTCACAACATTGTGTGCGAATGACAAGTTTGTTCCACGAAAGGGAACACTATTGAAAATGTTCATTTTAAGGTGGAGTATTAAAAATACACCAATGACAATGTTGGCCATAGTACAAAGCAGGGGAATTGGCCCCAGCTGAAAGCTGATTGGCCCCCAAAGTGCCCCTGTCCTTGTCATTCACAGATTCAAAATGTATCATTGGTTGAGGTTGACTCATACCCCCCCCCCCCCCACCTTAAAAATATCTTTGGTACAAAACCATCCAGGGAGATGAAATTGTGTTTCTAAATTGCTCATTGTGAGTGTGCCCAGCAATGCACTGCCGTCCCTTTGCCTTGGACACCCTGTATTAAGCAACTGGTTACAAGAAGCCATATAAAATAAATTCCCCCAGGATACCATTTTCTTGAATGAGGGAGCCCTATGCAAAGAAAGAGGCAATGAAACGCATGGAAGACTCTGGTGTGTGCAGTATGGTAAAGGTCCTTCCAAAAATGGTGCCATGCCTGGGGCTTAGTGAGTGTACAGTGTGAGCACAGCTTGTGGGAAATGGATTTTTGGGGAAGTGTATACTGTGTTGGAGCCTAGTCAGGAAATAGGGAAGTGCACACTACAAGTAGGCCCAAGTGGCGAAGTGTACACTTGCTAGAACCTAGTTAGGATATAAGGAAGTGCACACTGCAAGTAGGCCCGAGCAGCGAAGTGTACACTTGCTGGAGCCTAGTCTGGATATAAGGAAGTGCACACTACAAGTAGGCCCGAGTGGCGAAGTGTATACTTGCTGGAGCCTAGTTAAGATATAAGGAAGTGCACACTGCAAGTAGGCCAGAGGGGCAAAGTGTACACTTGCTGGAGCCTAGTCTGGATATAAGGAAGTGCACACTGCAAGTAGGCCCGAGTGGCGAAGTGTATACTTCCTTGAGCCTAGTTAGGATATAAGGAAGTGCACACTACACATAGGCCTGAGTGGCAAAGTTGACTGGGGGGGGGCGGGGATGGAAGACCGTTTTAAGACCTGTATTGTGTCAGAGTATTTTGCAGCAACTGCCTACATGCGAAGGCATTACAGAACGATTAGGGGCTGTCCATTCTGGTGCACATTCACTGCTGTTCTTGAGTGCAAAGTAAAAGCAATCAATAAGAAAAGCCATTTGTTTTGAGCCATGTTCTGTCAAAAAGTACAGCTACTCTGGAGCTGTTCCTCGTCTGGTATATACATTCTCAGTAGCAGAATATTTCAGCCCTCTTTTCCATGACCAGTATTAATATAAGTATCACGTAAATAACCATGTGACTTGACATGACCTTTGGTATGGAAGAGATGTACAGCACTGAGCCAGTAAGGGGTTAATGGCAGGGTCAGTGGGTGATGGTAACGGCTATAGAATGTGCAGTCAGGAGCTGCTCCAATAAAGGCTCAGATTTGTTTGCTGAGAAAATGAAAACCATCATAGCAGCCAATCGTGGTCCATGCTGTGCCAGTCACCGGGATATTCACACCTCTTAGATCTTCATTTGGTTTCTCACACTTTCTGTTTGTTGTGCGAACAGTACTTAGGATGAGAAACATAAAGGTGTCTAGCAGAGAGTTTCATGGCTAACGGGGCAAACCCAGTACTTCAGTTTTAGTGGTTGAAATCCAAAGACAGCAGTGACCTAGTTGTTCACCTGTCCTGGTTCAGAGTCTGCTTTCCAGAGGTGTGTGAGCTCCAAGTTACAGCAGTGTTATGGCACTGTTAGTATGTTGACCGTTTCTGACTGTAGCAATATGCCAGTGGTTAGCCATGGGTCTTGCGTCCTGTCCGGCGGGACTTTGCTGTGCTTGCCGATACCCCCTGCTGGCCGGGGTGGGCAGGGCGATAGGGTCAGATGCCCGTCCTGTCACTGTAGAAAGGAGTGACGTGGAACATGTAGCAGTGGGTGCACACGCGTACCGGCTTCACCTGACCATACCGGGGCAGCGGGGCTGAGTGGGAGGAACAGCGTGAGCAGAAGATCTGAAATGACACACAGAGTCATGCACTTTGATGTTACCAAGGCTGGTGGTGGCTGGCGTGTGTGGACAGGGGGTAGAGTGTGAGTTGCAATTGGTGGGGCTTGAGCAGTGGGCGGGGCATCCTCAGCAAGTGAGCATGGTATGTAATGGTGGGTGGGGAATGGGTGGTACCTTTCCACAACTCCTGCAGTGGTGTTTCCTCCGGATGACAGTGAATGGGGCCTTGCAGGCAGTGCAGTGGCCGCAGATCTCATCTGGTACCCAGTCTGGAGGGTCTGGGAGAAGAAAGGAACCACCTTTTACTGCACGTGTGCCGAGCATCACAGTAAGAGCTCAAATCTGCTTGTGAGGCACTTTTACCATAGATTTATTATAATGACTTACTCATAGATCTTAATTACTTCAAGGCACTTCACACAGAAATGATTTCAGCATAAAGAAGCATATCACAGTCAGTGTGGTCTGACCTAAGAGAAACGGAGGATAAAAAAAAGCTGACCTTCAAACTGACCATCCCGGGCCTTGGCTGCCAACTCAGAGGAGGTGATAGTCTCCTGACAGAGTGAGCAGTCCTCCAGTACCGCATTGAGCAGGCCTGGGCCTGCTGGAGGAGGACCACCAATCACTGTGCTGGATACTGCCTTGCTGCGAGCACTGCACCAACCAGTACCCTGGATACTGCCCTAGTGAGTGCATTGCACCAATCAGGGCAAGGGACACTGCTTTGTTGAGGAGAGCAGTGTGCTAATTAGTGCACTAGCTAATGCGTAGACTTCACTACTATGCCACCATCACTGCAGTAGTATACATACCAGTAGACCCATTTTCTTTACTGTAGAGCAGTGTTTCCCAATCCAGTCCTCAGGGACCCCCCGAGACAATCCAGGGAGCAAAAATGTGGACTATCTGACAGGTAGCTTGAAGGGAGCAAAAACATGGACCGACTGTGGGGCCAAGGAGCAGATTGGGAAACACTGCTATACAGAATGTGTTTATATGTATACTGTATATGTATATATATATATACTGTATATGTGATGCTGTTTATTTCAAGAACAATAAGCATACACACAAAGTCATAGTACGTCTAATCCTGACTGCATACCTTTCTTTGGCTTGTTGTTGTTCTCCAGCTCTGGCTTGCTCGCCATGACCTCAAACAACGTCTTCAAAATGCAGCGAAGGTCGCTAGCGTAGTTAGTCTGGAGCTGGTCGGCCACACCTGGAGCACCAATGAGAGGCCAGAAGCCACTGAGCAGCACAAGTAACCACGGCAACACGGGTCGCGAAGGACAGCGGATGCTAGTTACAGTTAGATGGCGGTTTTGGTGCTTTGGAAAGCAGAGAAAGCAGATGCTGAGGTCAGGAACCGACCCGAAATGCAGACGAAGAGGCGGTGGATGAGGTCACCGCTGCTGTGGAAGTGGGTGCGGATCTTGCTGTGGGCGGGGGCCTTGGCAGCTTGAAGGGCCAGCTGGATCTCCTGGTTCTCCAGCTCGGCAGGGGCACTGGAATGGAGGGTCAGAGCGCCGGTGGGGCTGAGGCGGGGAGCGGAGCCAGAGAGGGAAAGAAAAAGACACCGTCACACTGTCTGCCATCCTGTCACAGTGTCACGACGTGCCTCACACTGTCTGTCACGCTGTCAGTGACATCAGCACAACATAATGTCACAATGTCCTTTGGAGATGCAGTGGGGAAGATTTCAGCACCGCAGGAGTGGGGCTATCAAAGATTATTTGGAGTGGGGGGAACACGACTGTACTACAGCATTATTTCTCAACCCAGTCCCCAGGGACCTCGGGGACAATCCGTATCTTTGCTCCCTCCCAGCTCACCTGAATCAAACAATCAAGCAATCAAGAGCACGGAATTCCTGGTACAGGTGTGTGTCCTGGTGGACTGGGTTGCGAAACACTGCACCACATATAGGAGTAACTGACAAATTACAGGATCTTATATGGGAGTGTGAGACAGACTGCAGGTGGTGACATGTGACATCATCATGAGACAAGGCCGGTCAATAACCACGTGGAAACAGATGCTTCTGCTGTTTCAGTTATAGAGCAAGGGAGTGTACTTCCCAGAAGATAATATATAACGAGGAACAAGGTGACATAGTTACGGATTGACACATGCTGACACACACATGCCGCTCGTGGCATCCACAATCCCATTCTCTCTGGGCTCCCTGTGTGCTCCAGGCTCTGTACTACTGTTGTGCCCCCTGGTGGCCGAAGGCTGTCCCTGCAAACAGCATGCATGTTGACAGTTTTGGGAAACCAGGAACATCTCTTTGTCCCCTGGCTGAGGTTCCTCTGCAAATGGCAGTTCCACTTTTCCTGAAGGACTGCTCCCATTGGATAGCAGTTCTGTTGCCTGGACAACGGGGGCGGGTGCTACGGGTCTGAGCTGGTCTGGGGGCTCTTCCTCACAGACGGTACAGCACACGCAAGAGTTGAGCAGGCAGTGTGTGGCCAGCAATGGGTGGCAGGGATCTGTGGGTGGGGGTGGTTCTGATGGGTCAGGCCACGGGGGGTTAAAGATGACCGTGGCTGAGAGCTTCATGCCTCCTGTTCTGTGGGTGATTTTCTCTGCCACCTCCACGTCCCCTTCTGAAGTAGTTCCACAAATGGCCTGTAGAGGGAGCTCAGGACCTTCCTCCCTAGCTGTAATGGAGCCTCTCGCAGCCTGCCCTCGCTGGGGACCCTCCACATCCTCCATTAAGAAGACTCGCTCTTCCTCCCTAGCCGGCCTGGCCTCGTTATGCTGCGAGGATGGCTCTGTACTGGAGCCGGCACCAGTCCCACTCCAGCGGGCAGGGGACTGGGTTTGACTGGGTGGGGACAGGAGGCTAGACATCTCGTCACCCACGCGGTGCACCATCATGTTCAGCTGTTCGAGTTCCAGCTCGTCGTCCTGTAAAGATCCGACTAGCTCCGCCTCCAGCTCTGCCCCTGGCTCAGAGCTCCTCCCATCTTGCTCCTCGACCCCGCCTTCCTGTTTCTGGCCTTCCTGTTGTATGCCCTGCGGAGGCTGAGGGGGCTCCCCTGAAGGAAACTCGCCCTCCTGGGAGATGCAGAGGCTCCTCTCCAGGACCAGAAGTTCCTCCTCCGTTAAGGTCCACAGCAGGTCACTGTAGGGACACCAAAAGGGGTGTCACGCAAGAAGTGATACAGACTCACACACAGCCATCCACACGAAAATCCCTGTGGGTGAAACGTAAAAGGGGTGGATGTGTTTGCAAGCTCCCATGACCGGAAGGTTGCTAGTTCAAATCCCACAGTTGGCATAGTCATCACATTATTGCTGGTCCCTTGAATAAGGCCCTTAACCCTCAAAACTACTCCAGTGTTGCCAGATAAACTGCTGACCCAGCACTCTAACCCTAAGCATGTGTATGTTTCATAAGAAAGAATGACATGTAAACCTATTAAAACCTACCTGCGTGCCCGTACTGATAATTGTACAGATGGAGAAAAGTCTGATCATTAAACATACCGGATCTTCTTCAGCAAGGTGCGGAAGGGCCGGAACAGCTCCGACATGTCCTCTGGTTTCTGCTCTAGGTTGAGGGGTCCATCAGAGTAGACCACCAGTCCGCTGAAAGTGGAGTGATCGATCACATCATGTGCAGCCTCAATCAAAGCACTACCAACTAACAAATAAACAGGGAACAACGATAATAAAGAAAAAAAAAACATATTGAAAGCAGTAGCTTTCACACAGAAGCAGGTCCTGAGATTCTTTAAAAATGCTCGATATCCCATAATACTCAGGGTCATGTAGAAAAATGCTGGACTGCTTCAGCTGCTCATTATTTCTTATGGCAGGAAGCAGAGATGTCAGTGAGACAGAGGTGACTATCGGGACAGCTTATGAAGGAGGCTCAGCCACGTAGGCTGATTAATGGTCTTTCCTCTGCAATTTCACTCACCACACGATGGCGAGCCGGGGGATGGTGAACATCAGGGCAGGTTCATAGTCATCGATCATGTCCTGCGTGAGATAACCCAGCTTCAGGGCTCTGCACGAACACACCAGGGAATATGTCAGTGATACGCCATTTATTTGAAACATTCTGTTGTCGCTGAATGATGATGTCATCACCGGGCGTCCCACTCTCACCTCTCCACCGTCTCACAGAACAGGACTATCACCTCCTGCTGGACGTAATACTCCTTGGGGGATTTAACAGGCACCATGGCTGACACGTAGCTGAATGTGGGGGGAGGGAACAAAGGTCGTCACCCCCAGAGACAAACTCCACCCACCACCCCCCCTATGCCCAGCTCCACCCCGGGGGCCTACCTGAGCTCGAACTGAGCAAAGAGGCTGTCGAAATGGCGCAGGGCGTGACACATGCGCTGGCTGTAGCGGTCCAGGTCGCGGAGCGCCTGCTCCCGGGTCAGCGCCCGCACCTCCTCCAGGCTGCGGGTCAGCTCCCGAGCCAGCGGCCGCATGGCCACACTCTCCACCTCACGGTTCATAATGATGGAGCCTGCGGCCAGGCACTGGGGGGATGGGGTCACGGTGAGGTCACAGAAAGGTCACACAGGGCTCATAAAGATGGCATATGGGTTATGAATATGTCACACAGTAATATGGTCCCACATCTCCAGAGCTGTGGATTCACATTCCACACACAGTTTGAGGTTATCTTTAAGCCACACCTCAGCTCCAAACCACAGCTGGCCGGCTAGGTTGTCATGTCTGATCTCCTCTGGGAACTTCACACAGAAGTCCCGGTTGGCTCGGTCGCCAGGTATACATTCGTCCATGATCTGGTTGATGATGTTCAGCACGTTGTCCTGTAGGAAGCAGAAACAGAAACAGAAAAAGACGAGTCAGGAACCAGGGAACCGGAATCTGGTGCTGTGGCACCTCAATAGAGAATAAATCATGCATGGTGTTTGTATCACAATTATATAAGTGCCCTGTGACACTTTCAGTCCACAGACATTGTGATCGGGGTTGCCAGAAGGCTTGTAGTTTATGAATTCCTATGTAGAAGGAAAAAAAAGAATGTAACCTGCTTACTGTGACTAAGACTGTGGATGTCTAAAGGGGGAGGTTCAGGTAATACTTCCTTGATTTGGGTCTCCAAGCACTAGTCTAGGGAATTGCTCTAGTCCCACTTTGGGTACTGACCTGCTTTGGTTTATTATGGCATCACTGTATGCTGTTCTGAGATACAACACTAGAGGGACGTGCTGGATTTACAAAATCTTGCATAAAAGAATTTGAAAAATAACCATATTTAATGATTAGAGCTAAATATAAACCATACGTCTTTCAAACGCTTATCCAGTATACTATCAGGGGGAACCTGGAGTCTATCACAGGGCATAAGGCAAGCAAAGCCTCTGGATGGGATGCTAGTCCATTGCAGCGTGCAAGTACACACACTGCTGGCGATTTAGAAATTCCAGTTCACCTATCTGTACATCATTAGACAGATAGGTCTACACACACAGGGCAGGGATGGGATTCAAACCCCCAATGCTGCTGTCTAGAGGCAACAATGCAACCCACTGTCAATGTCTGTCAATGCATACGTTACATTGAGGGGGAGTATTGCTCTTCATGCACTGAAATCTAGCTCAGATCTTTGAGGCCTGCAGGTCAAAGCGCATGTCTGTCTGTCTGTCTGTGTCAGGAGTGAGCAGCACCCTCCAGCCTGATCCGGTCCTGGTGATGTTTGACAGTGCTGGGTCCTCTCCCCTAGGTCAGCTATTGACTCTGCTAATGGCAGGGACATGGTAAAAGCACTGCTCGCTAATGCCTGTTCCCAGAAATAAAGGGTTTCTGTCTGACTGCCTTTCTGCCGGAATCCAGCTAGACTGTTTCCCTGTAGCACTTTCTGGACCAGTCTACAGCCTCTCTGGTTTTGACCAACTAAATCCCATCTAACATTTAGTCATGATTCGCCTTTCAATGTGAAGAGGATCCGCAATAACATTGTCGAACATACAGACAGAAAGGACACACAGACAGAAAGGGCACAGACAGAAAGGATACAGACAGAAAGAACACAGACAGAAAGGGCACAGACAGAAAGGATACAGACAGAAAAAACACAGACAGAAAGGGCACACAGACAGAAAGAACACAGACAGAAAGGGCACAGACAGAAAGAACACAGACAGAAAGGACACAGACAGAAAAGACACACAGACAGAAAGGGCACTGACAGAAAGGGCACAGACAGAAAGAACACAGACAGAAAGAACACAGACAGAAAGGACACAAACAGAAAAGACACACAGACAGAAAGGGCACTGACAGAAAGGACAGACAGAAAGAATACACAGACAGAAAGAACATGGACAGAAAGGGCACAGACAGCAAGGACACACAGACAGAAAGGACACAGACAGAAAAGACACACAAGCAGAAAGGGCACTGACAGAAAGGACAGACAGAAAGAATACACAGACAAAAAGAACATGGACAGAAAGGGCACAGACAGAAAGGGCACATGGAAAGAACATACAGATGGAAAGGATACAAACAGAAAGGACACAGAAAGAAAGGAAAGACAAAAAGGACACACAGAAAGAATACACAGACAGAAAGGGCACTGACAGAAAGGACACACAGACAGAAAAGACACACTGACAGAAAGAACACAGTCAGAAAGAACATAAAGACAGAAAGGACACAGACAGAAAGGGCACTGACAGAAAGGACAAACAGGCACAAAAACAAGACACAGATATGGACAGACAGAAAGAACACAGACAAAAATGACACAGACAGAAAAGACACAGACAGAAAGGACAAACAGGCACAAAAACAAGACACAGACACAAAGAGAGCCTCCCAATCTAATTATACAATAAAGTAAAGTGGTGTTTTGATCGCTAATTGAACCAGGGGTCTGACACTCCCCCTGTAATCAAGGGCGCCTAGGTTTGCTGTTAACATTGGTTTGGCCCAAATCAAACTGAACCCCCTGAACACACACGGCACTCCCACAGGGACATATTCCTCCTGTCTTTACCCCAATCTACACCCTTGTCTGTGCCACACAACAATCTCACTTAATACTCTTAAGCAATTCGGCACAGCAGTGTAGAGAGGCTCGCTCCTTCTCTCAAACATCCACACCCTGGGTCATTCTCGGCGTGCTTTTGGAAAACGGGCTTCTGGTCGGCTGTCGGAGCGTCCCACCTGGCAGGAGCGGAACTGGTTGACCAGCAGGGTGCAGCGCTGAGGGTCCTTCCTGCCATCCAGGCTGTCCAGCTCAGTGGCCACCTGGTTCAGCTCCTCATCTGCATAGTAGAACTGAGCAAGGAGCTGAGGATCTGACCTCTGGGGTGGGGGTGAAACGGGAGACGGTGGGGTGAATGTATGGTATGCACTGACAGCATGGCGGATAGAGGGTGGGGCTGGGCTTTCGAAAGCGTGGAGGACCTGGTTGCTGTACCCTTGTACAAGTACATGTCACTCCAGTTATGATACCCATAATCCATCTAATGCTACTTTGACAAAACCATGCCAATTAGGCCCTGTCCCTGACAGGCTCCACCCACCAACAGGCTCCACCCTCTCACAGGCCCCGCCCTCCAGTAGGCAGAAACAGCGATGTGGTATTGCCGCTGTGTGGGGATCAAATATGCGGCAGTCTGCATTCCTCGTGGGAGAGCACCATGGTGGCTAGTGGGCAGATAAAGGAGGCTGCGTGTGGCGAGGGCATGCGGCCCACCCCCGCTGCGTTCCGCAGCACCAAAGCAGCATTCTCTTTGCATTGCATCACGGGGATGGCACACGCTGCTACATGGTGCTGCTACATGCTAACTAATCACACATCACAGTTGACTGACTCAAAAGTGCTGCTACTTTGAACATATTACACTGGTAGACCCACTGGATTAACCTGGGTTCTACACTTAAATATTCCCTCATAAATGGTAGCCTTCTGTAAAACACAGAGGACCTACACAGCTTACGATTTCCACCCTAAACCATGTAAACTATGTCAATGAACTTCTTCATTTATACCCATGTAAATGTACATAGACAGGAAGTTGTTTGTGCACTATGGAATGCAGTCAGGTCATCTCCATGGTTACAAAAACATGTCACAGTGACTGGTTCTCACTGATGTGCCCAACTAAATTCTTTGGGCAGGCTTCCCTAAGCTCTGTAAGCAGTATTTGTCATTTTTGCCACTATTGAATAAGTTAGATTATTATATTCTGCAAGGTGAAAAGTTGCACTGTTTTCTTAAGTATTTTTTGGTGAAATGCAAAACACTTGCTGTAATGATGTGTGCTTGCATTTGTGTGGGTTAAGTCTGCCTGATGAATTCTGATAACATTTACCACAAATCACTGATAACTTACAGCACAACTGCATTGTTCAGGAGATTAATTATCTCTGCTTTGAAAGGAGCATTCAGAGACACTATCAGCACATCACTGACTGAAAAAACTGAAGCCACCGTCAGTGGTGACTGCAAGATTTCATATTCACATTATATTATAAACAAACTTCTTAATAGCCTTTCTCTGACTCACATTACCAGTCTCTCTCTTACCCCTGCCACTTACCCATAATCCCCATCTCTCTGACTCATCCCCCTCTACCTATCACCTCTCTTTTCCTCTCTGACTCCTCCCCCATCATTTTTTTCCTCCAGGGTGGTGTTTCAGCTAGAAATATGCTCGCTCCACTGGATAACTGGGTGCGCGGTATGGGGCGAAGTATTTCCTACTAGCACTTAACAGCACCGTTTGTGTAACATGCTCACTCTCATCATCCAATCAATACCCGCAGTCTGTGCAGTTCCGACTGGCATTGAGTATCAGTGTGTCTGCTCACACGAAACTGCTGCCTCCCCCTAACGTCACTGCATAACTTCCAGTTTACAAGTAAATGCACATTCAAGTTCATGAACCAGCACCTGCCATTGATGCATTGATGCCCACACGGCTATTTGCTGTCTAGACAGACAACTGACAGCCAGATGCCACAATGAGTATGACATCCATACTGTCATTCATTCTCCTGTTATACACATTCAAACACAGACATACTTCCTGGATAGACAGACATCCTGTAATTAAATACTTTAATAAAATGTCCTACTACATATCTTCTCTTCCTTCTCGCAGCTCCATAGCAGCAGAGTCCAAGGTTCATAGCCTACAACCACTGAAAATCAACAAGCCCTTTAATCGGGAGAAATGGCTCCATCTACGCAAACTATGCCCAGAAGACTCTGGGTGTTTTTCAATACCAACAATGCGAAGATCTTGTGATCTTGCCAAGACCGGTCTTGCTAATTTACCTCCTAAGAATGAACTTAGGGTGCAGTGTACCATGGGATTGGTCTCACATGACGAGGATGTATCCTTGATATTTGATGTGGGACAAGAATGACATCCAGGGATATTTTACCGTTCTCTCTACTTCTGTTTTTGAGTATTCGGACTGGTCTTCAACAATGGAAGATGATGTAAAGTGGGTACACGAGTCTACAAGTATGGTACAAGTATGCATAGGGTACAAGTATTCATATTGAGAAACACCCCTGTCTCTGCAGACGCCATGCACATTCATGCCCATTCAGGGATTCTCCAATGGCGGTGTCCCTGGCTCTCTTACACACATGAGGGGAATGCCGTTACTAGGGAAATATCAGCGGCCAGCTGAGACATGTTAGAATATTCCCATTGCCAGGGAAACCCCTGAGCATTGCTAAGCTAACAGCGCAGTTCCCAGACCAAAGGTGAGCTCTGCTCGAAGCTTACAAGGATAGCAGACAAGCACAGCATGCTGAAATCCACAGAGAGCATGTAAAACCCAATGTGGGGATGGCACAGAAATAGCACACATGAGTCTGCAGTAGGGTTAGGCGGGGGTCCGATGAAATCCAACCCTGCTAGCAAAGCCTGGTGAAGCAGTTTGACTCTTCAACCATCTCACAGCATTCGGTTTCGGTGGGGTGGGGGGGGGGTATTGAATTACATAGCCATTTGCATGAAAGCCACAAACAGTGTCATGGATTATCTGTCCTCCGTGAGATATAGAGGATGCAGGAAGTTGAAGGTTTGCATGGTTAACTGAAAGAGAACATGCTGATTCAACTCCTTCCCGCCTGAGGCCTTTCTCATTGAGCGTTTCGCTGTAGCTGCTCACCCCTGATGTAGGCGGCTCGTGGATGCAGATCAGTGACATCACTGGTAGGCCCTTAGTACTGGTCTGAGTGCCTCTCGGTGTGACATTCACACCCACACTGACACCTTGTCAGTTATTTAGTTACAAAGGAAACACTACTCAGAAACATAGGGCATTGACTATTTTTATTATTATTAGGCACCATTAAATCGATGCTGACTCTTGGCGACCACATAGACAGAACTCCTCCAGAACACTCTGTCATCTCTCTGGGTCTTCATGGGTCTCAATGTTCAGTGTAGTGATGATTAAATCCACCCATCTTATTGCTAATCTTCTTCTTCCTTCTTTGCATTCAACTTTTTTCCTTTTTTTGCATTCAACAATGCACTGGGTCTACCCAACCTAAGACAACATCAATGTGGACATTTCGGCTTTAAGTGAAAGTTCAGGTTTGATTGGATCAAGAATCAACTTGTTTGGTCCTAAAAGTCTTCACGTGCATCAAAGCTGGTGATACTCTTTATATGCCACTTTTTCAGACTTTTAACTGCCTTCAAAATATATGCGTTTTTACTAATATATACACTGATCAGCCATAACATTTAAACCACCTGCCTAATATTATGTAGATCCACCTCTGGCCCCAAAACTGCTTTAACTTGTTGAGGCATAGAGTTCATAAGACCTCTGAAGGTGTCCTGTTGTATCTGGTAACCAAGATGTTAGCAGCAGATTCTTTAAGTCCTGTAAGTTGTGAGGTGGGGCCTCCAAGGATCAGACTTGCTTGTTCAACACATACCACAGATGTTCAACCAGATTGAGATCTGATGAATCTGGATTCCAGGTCAACACCTTGAACTCTTTGTCATGTTCCTCAAACCATTCTTGAACAATTTTTTCAGTGTGGCAGGTTGCGTTATACAGCTGAAAAAGGCCACTGCCATCAGGGAATACCGTTGCTATAAAGGGGTATTCGTCATCTGTAACAATGCTTAGGTAGGTGGTACGTTTTAAAGTAACATCCACATGAATGCCAGGTCCTAAGGTTTCCCAGCAGAACATTGGCCAGAGCATCACACTGCCTCTGCCGGCTTGCCTTCTTCCCATAGTGCACCCTGTGTGCCGTCTCTTCCCCAGGTAACCGATGCACACACACCCAGCCGTCCACAAGATGTAACATCCACATGAATGCCAGGACCTAAGGTTTCCCAGCAGAACATTGGCCAGAGCATCACACTGCCTCCGCTGGCTTGCCTTCTTCCCATAGTGCACCCTGTGTGCCGTCTCTTCCCCAGGTAACCGATGCACACACACCCAGCCGTCCACATGATGTAACAGAAAACATGACTTATCAGACCAGGCCACTTTTCCATTGTTCCATGGTTCAGTTCTGATGCTCACACGCCCATTGAGGGTGTTTTTGGTGGTGGACGGGTCAGCATAGGCACTCTGACCAGTCTGCAACTACACAGTCCCATACTTAGCGAGCGGCAATGCAGTGTGCTCCGAAACCTATCATAGCCAACATTAACTTTTTCAGCAATTTGTGCTACAGTTACTCTCATGTGGGACTGGACCAGATAGGCTAGCCTTCACCACTCACACGCATCAAAGAGCCTTGGGTACCCATGACCCCGCTGTCGGAATACCGGTTGGGCTTCCGGGGACCCCTTTTGGTAGGTACTGACCACTTTGGTAGGTACTGCAGTACTGACCACTTTGGTAGGTACTGCATAGCGGAAACACCCCACAAGACCTGTCGTTTTGGAGATGCTCAGACCCAGTCATCTATCCATTACAATCTGATATGGCCCTTGTCAGAGTCGCTCAGATCCTTATGCTTGTACATTTTTCCTGCTCCCAACACATACATTTCAAGAACTGACTGTTCACTTGCCGAATATACAATGGCACGATTTATAGTTGCCGTTGTAGTGAGAGAATCAACGTTATTAACTGCTCCTGTTAGTGATTTTAATGTTATGGCTGATCGACGTATAATTGGGTGTTTTACTGGAGCTATTCAAACTAAGTGAGTTGCATGATTACATTTTATTTATTTAGCAGACACTTTTATCCAAAGCAACATTTAGTTTTGACGTGCAGGGTCAGTACCTAGAGCAATTGGGGATTAAGGGCCTCGATCAGGGACCAAATGGTGACATCACTCTGCTAACCATGAGATTTGAACTAGTGAGCATACTATCATAGGCACAGAGCCCTAACACGTGGGGCCACACTCCCCATTAATCATCCAAGAACATGCATGGCAGTGGTTTGCCTCCTGTATAGAGGGTACCTGCTCAGAGCCTCATGTAGAAATTAGGGGATTGTAGCCTTAATGGCAGTTTCAGATCTTGGCGGCAATCTGAGACTGGAGATCAGGCGTGCCCAGCCGTGAACACCGCGACCCCAACTCTGCCATTTCACACACTCAGATTATTCAAATGAGGTCCCCACACATTTCAGCCCAGATGTTTGCGCTCTCAGTTTACAGCAGCTGAACCCGGTGACCACCTTGGCTTCCTGCTAGAGCATCCTGTTGTCGTTAATATCCAGCATGGACTCAGGAACTCTCATCCACACATATACAGATACTTTGGCATGTATCCATTTACTCTTTTAGGTAATATGCCTGGAAACACTCCAGTCTACAGTATCACTCACATTACAAGTGTACTGTATTGTAATTTAAGACCCAGAGTTCTCAGAACAAATTTTAATATACCTATATGTTCCCACATTTATTTAGTTTATTAGATTGAGTCTCTCATATATTTATTTGGGTTATTCTCTTTTGGAAATCTGTCCCAAGCAACTCGAGAAATCCCACAGACCTCGCTACGCTTAAATGGCATCATTAGTAATTAGTAATTTAAGAACATAAGAACATAAGAAATATACAAACGAGAGGAGGCCATTCGGCCCATCAAGCTCGCTTGGGGAGAAC
>JAODKM010000048.1:5933394-5951919 GCA_026780845.1 Petrocephalus sullivani | reverse complement strand
CTCATTTACTATATCAATGTCATTTTCAATTATAATACCCTTACTATCCTGCAGATTAGTAATTTCAGCTTTTTTTTTGAGAGACTTGGGAAGACTTCAACAGTTCGGGACATCTTGTAACTTTTTAATGCTCTTAGGAACCACTGAATAAGCTGGCATTTTAATAGCTGTGACAGGAGCGAGACCACGCCCCTGGGGGGGGGGGGGGTCCAGTGGAACTGTTTCTTGTATGATTTAGTCCATCTGTAGGGCCTAATTCCCAATCCAGTCCTTGGGGACCCACAGACAGTCCGTGTTTTTGCTCCCTCCCAGCTCGCTGCCAGACTGGGAGGATACACAGCTGGGAGGGGGCAAAGACGTGGACTGTCAGCAGGTCCCCAAGGACCGGATTGAGAAACACTGTGTTAGATCCTTCACAGGTACACTGAGACTGAGAAAATCAGAAAACGCTTCTACTCTCAGGGCATCTATATACTATTGGAGGACTCATATAGCTAACAAGCTACTCTGCGCACTTTATACTATCCAAAACGTTCATTGCACATCTTTTTACAACTGCTGATGTCCTAATCTCTACTTATTATTTCATTAGAGGTTCCAGCACCCCTATTGTTAGTTCTTTGTGATTTTATTTAAACGTTTTTTTTTTGTTGTTATATTGCGTTTTTCCTTTCAAGCACATTTCAGGAAGTGGATGGAAAAGCATTTCAGTACTCAGTAGTAGTGTAGGATTGTGTGTGTGAACTTGAAATCTGAACAGTTATGGCCCACAAGACAGAATGCCAACAGGGGCTGAGTGTGAGTAAAATGGGATATATGGAGTAGCTATCTCAGCCCCTCTCAGGTTCAGCTTCTCCTGTCTTCCTCCTCCTTCTCACCACCCACTACTTGTCTCCCTCCATCATTGACTGTAGGCTGATTCCCATGTCTCTCTGTAGCCTGAAGATATTTGAAATGTCGAATGAAATATACGGCTGCAAACCTCTGTGGTCCATCGGTCATGTGACGGTGCTGTGTGATGTGCAGCTGCGTGTTTCTGGAGCCACATGTAGGTGAGTAACTCCCTATGTTCTTGTGCCTCCCTCAGGCTCCTCAAGGAGAAACGTATGGGAGCTGAGCTCTGTACTGGTATGAAGGGATGTGCTAAATAAGCAGCTTCAGGAACTAAATGCTGTACCCGGCCAATCTGAGGCCGTGGGGGACAGAGATCAGGCACTGAGTCGGCGCTGACCAGCACACATCAGTAACCCAACTATTCTCCAGACCAGTCTGGGTACATTAAACTCAGCATGTGTTGAACCCAAACCGGCTCTGTACTGTAATACAAGAAACAAAATCAACTGCAGGTGAATCAGAGACACCCATTAATTGGGGTCAAGGATGCTAAAAACTTGTAGAACCAATCAGATGCAGGGAACATCTATCCCAGAAAGCAGAGGGCACAAGGCAAGGAATGTCATATGGAATGCCATCCAGTCAATCACAGCACAACTAATCCATTCAAAGGATATCAAATCATATTCAATATTTAACCAACAGTTCTCTTAAGCATAATCCGAAGTGAAAGGTGAATAATTATCATTGTTGACACACCACTGTATACAGTGCACAACAACAAAATGTGTCCTCTACATCCAAAGTATATACTGAATTAAAATATAAGTCCCCACAACCAGCCTCACTGCTATTCGTACACTAATATTGTTGAGAGAGACATCTCACCATACTGACGGCACGCCACTAATATGAGGATAAGACCTCACTACTACCCCTGAGACCTCACAGTTCCCCGGAGTCCTGCAACTTCACTGCTGCTCGCCCTGTCACCCCGGCATTCCAGCAGAAAGTCTCACATTCTCGAGCGGCTGATATGAACAATGGTTTGCTTGTGAGATGAGGTCGCGGAGCAATAGGATGGATGCTTAACGCGCAGCACTTAGGTCCCATTGGGATGGTATCATGCCACCCGACTGCCGGCGAAAAGCGCACAGCATCTGCATCGCGCACCTAAACCCCGCTGGTTAAAATTATAGCTCCCGAGGAGTCCGTCGACTTCAAAGCTAAACACAAACGTCTCAGAAATAGATTTAATTCCGCTTAAATGTTTGCCCCTTTGTCGTAACTAAATTAGTATTTCTATACGACCGGACAAAACCACAATGCAAAACACCCTTTTACTAGTAAAGTCTTAACTAAATATCCAAATCAGAGAAATAGCACAAACACAGCTGCTTTAATGTGAAATGCCAAAACAGGCCAAACTTATTCAGGTATGTATTTTCCCATAATATATACCGCAATGCTTTAATATTGCGTTTACGCGGGTTTGCCAAAAGGAAATGTAGGTCTTCTGCCCTGAACTAAACGAAAACGTTGTCAATTGAAAAACACATTTAGTGTGACTGGCCAACACTGCGACTGTTCCTATTAAAATGAACTTTAAATAATACACATACGATCGAGTCGAATTTGCAATATGATGATCAAACGACATTTTTATTTCGTTTTACTTAGGACACCTATATCGTTAGGCAGGTAAATGGTATGCAACCAAAAATGTGAAATGGCATGTTTCCTTTTTATTTTGAAATAAATTAAAGAATATATGTACTGCATATAGATAATTTCCATCAAGGGGATGAAAACATGGCACTGGAATATAAACACATAATGCCAGTATTTCTCATGCGCTTGGGTAAGTGGTCTCTTTCCATATAGTGCCAGGTCCCACATAATTCCGTGCAAGGTGATCAGAGTACTATAGTACTCCTTCATTTAATACTAGGCAGTCCGGCAGCGTTGTTACATGGTAGCAGGCTGACAGTCAGGACACTCGCGTTAAATCCGACAGGCGAGGGGCAACTTAGTTAAACGCAGCAGACTCGCAGGCAGAAAAATCGCTGTCACATCGTTACGTAATATCACAAACCGTGCCACTTTATCGCAGCACACGTAAAAAAAAACCCATCGAGACAAGGCAAGACATTACAGCAAAATTTACCTTCGGTCTGTACAGCCACTTTCGGAACCGGTTCATCATTCCCAAGCCTCGTCGTTCTTCTCCTTGACACTTGTCTCTAGCGTATGTCTAAATACAACTTCAGAATCAATTTTTCCGGTAATAAGTGTCTAGGTATGCAGTATAAAATCAGCTCTGCGTTGACTGATACTCCTCCGATCTGGCGTTATGTCTTCATGTTGTCTTGTGCCTGTCTGTCCTTAAGAGCTGAATCAGAGCGCCCTGAGACAGATCGCAGCCCGGTGATGACAGGGGCTCTCTGACATCGCTCCAGACACTCGGCTCTCCGTACCTGCGCAATGATGACACCAAAGGACCGGAAGCGGGCCCCGTCATTGGCAGCTCGACTAGCCAATGAGAGGGCGGAGCGCTCGCTGCGTCATCAGCCACTGAGAATGTTTTCAAACAAACTCCGCTTAAACTGTGCCTTTATTTTTTGTGACGAGTGGAAAGTTCTCTTCACATTTAGAAAGTATGTCAGAAATGCAAAGGATATTGAAAGTATCAGTATTAAACTGTGGAGGTGTATGTATGAATGTTTAGAGGTGAATGGTCACCAGAGATATGAGGAGTCAGGAGCATTTTTGGTCACCATGATTACAGTTGCTAAGTAACACTCAAACACCGTCCCATTTCGGGAGATTGATTAAAAACTGCTCATATTCTTGACATACGATTTTGCATTGGTTCTCCATCCACCCCAAACCGCTTTTAAGCTACATGAAGTCATCGCAGAGCGAGGTTTCCCTCGGTAAGGGGACCGATACCTTTATCTATCTTATTGAATATAATGGTGTTAAAATGGTTCTATGATTATTTTTTCTATTGTGCGTTAATGAAATACTGAATGGTTATTTAAATGCATGTGCATTTCATGTTACTTGTCCAATGCACATTTATATTCATTATTTCTTAAACTGGCTAGCGATACTTAATTACATCTTACAAAAACTAAAATAATGATTATTTTTATAGTTATATTAAAAGCCAGATAAATTCCTGACATAACGCTATAGTGATAGGTAGTTATATCATGATACAGAGCTATATTTATAGCGTGCAACATTTATTCAGGAAAGCAGTGCGCGCCAGAATAAACCGAACATAGAACTATGAATTTCTGCTCTGCTGGGCATATGATAATGCTATTAAAATATTGTCACGGTGAACTATTACCTTTAGTTTTGGTTTATTTTCACCCATTTTGTTTCCAGACAGATGCAGGGCAATATATATGTACTATATGTACACAACCTGAGCATGACCTTTACTGTAATTCAGTTAACTAGATGACCTCTCTCTCTCTCTCTCTCTCTCTCTGTCACACACACGTCAGCAATATCTTACAAGTGTTTTGGAAAGGCTCTGTTTTTGTATCCTCATGGAAGGTTTTAATCAGGCACCTATGAAAATGGAAAAACTAGGCTATAAACTGAAGTAGTCTAAGTTCTGCCAAGTTAAACTGAAACCCTAACCTGTTAAACCACCTGTATCTTTATCAACATTATACAATGAACACTGAGCAAAAATATTTGGGCTTGCTACTTTTGACAAGTGTGCTTGTCAAAACTGAAGCTTACCTGCTGAAATAACTGTTATATTCCATGTTCAATTATAAGTAGTGGAAATGAAGAGGTTCCCACGGATTTAATATAAATACTGAAATGATTGCAGGGTGTGAACAGTTTTAGACATTTCTTTTATTTTAGTGGTTAATTAAGGTATTAATAGTACATATATGTATTTTTAAATGTGTTTTAGCTTGAGAGGAGAGCACATCTGTGTCTTTTGAGCTTTGTCCATGTTTGAGCTCTGAAGATGAAAGACCACGGAAGGCTTGTCAGACAAGCTGTCTTTCTCCTGGATAATTTTCAGCCAGAAAAAGGTAGCCTTGAGGCGTTTGTAGACAATGTCTCCAAATCTCTCCAGGTGGGTGAATGCTTGGTCTGGCCGATGAAGTGTTGTTAGTGGCCCTTATAAGACTATAATGGAATATCAAATTAAAGATATGGAATTAACATCTATAGGCAAGTAGCTTGGCTTGTGTTAATATAGTTATTAATTATAGTTATTTAGTTATAGTTATTATAGTTAATATAAGTTATTTGCAAAGGTGTTAAGATTGAGGTCCACTTACTGTGTTGATAGAAGAATTCAGGTCTGGGTAAAGTGATTATTTTTTTTATATTCAAATGAACACTAGGTCATTCCAATAGCAGCCAAGACTCAAAAGATTTTAGAACCAGCTAATAATATTTTGAATAGTTTTTGACACGTATTTGTAATGTGAATGTTTGCAGAATCTATCCCATATTTGTAACTTTCCCCAGGACCTGGAAGATTCTGAGCGGAACTTTGTGCTGGACGTTATTTCCGGCTGTGTCGAGCACAGGAACCTTTTGGACATTGTGGTTGAAACCTTCTACCACTGTGAAGGAAAAGGCTTCCGACAAACCGATTGCAACCAGTTCATGGGTACAGTTGTTTCCAGCGGTCATCATGTTGGCTGTGAAGAAGGGTGCTTAGTTGGCAGCTTTCACAGAGGACATTGTTTTACAAATCTGCTGTCCTGTTTATTTCTAGTGACCATTGGTGGGGTCACAAATACCGTCTTGATGTAGGTAGATGTAGATACAGCTACAGATGCAAGTATAGGTTTTGCTACTGTTGTTTTATGCTAATCTCCCTTTCATGAACAGTGTTTGGCTCCAACAGAAAATGTAAAACACAGCAAGAGAGGTCATATGTGAGAGTACAGAAGGGACGGTGTTGCTCTTTTGGCGTCTGGCTTGCTTCATATATCTCTCTTGCTCAATAGTGATCTGTTTCCTGGCTACGTTCCTCCTGGAAGACCTGGGTCTTCGCTGCTTCAGCAGGATCGTCAAATCCCTGGATGCGGTAAAGATGCACAAGGTAAATCACTCACATGCACACAGGCCAGGGAAAGAGGGGGAAGTTGACCTAGTGCTGAGAAGCAGTCTCTAAAACGTCACGGGTTGCTAAAATGTCACTGTAAGGGGACATTGCAATGATGCAAGCCTTAGTCTTGTAGGAAACAACACGTTTTGTATGACATCTGGAAGTTTGAGACACTGCTAACAATGGAGACTTATTTAACCACTGGAATCTCAGTGGCTTCCATTATTATTCCATTTGGATGACTCACTTAAAAAACTCTAAAGACCTACAGGCATGGGAATTCAATAACGTTCATCCGCCCCTTTTAGTTCCTGAGTTTCTTCTTTGACGTGAACAACCTCAGCACCTGGATCCGAGGGGAATGGAGTCAGATCTATGATGCTCCCTATGTGGAGAAGAACTGGATTGGCCCTTTGCTGAGGTACTGGGCATAAGCCATTTTCCCAGGCATTCAGTTCTGAATATTTTACCTCATTCGCTCGTGTACGTTCCAAAGCCTGAACAGATGACGTCAGGACAGAAGCCCCAGACTGAACTGCAGACTGGTGAACAAAATAGTCAGTGTTGAGGATTAGTGGACAACGGGTTTTTCACTCATTACCACTTATCACTTACCACACATACATTTTCCAGATGACATATCCAGTACAGGGTATCATTAGAGGATGAGAGGATGAGAGGCCAAAGCAATTTTCATCATTTTCATCTCTGCTGTTTAGATGGCTTAGTCAGAAATGTATTTACTCCTTTTTTGCTTTATATATATATATATATGTGTGTGTGTGTGTGTATATGTGTGTATATATATATATGTGTATATATATAATATATCTCTTAAATATTTATTGCATCATATGCCCGTGGATGGATGGATGGATGGATGGATTAATAAAATCCTCCACTAGGTGGCAGCCAGGGGTTGAAGGAATTATCACCCAACTGGCCAGCAAAGTGGCTGGTGGGATTCAGCCCAAGAGAGCCCAGCAGAAGATTACTGAGCCCCGGGAGTTTGCCCTGACAAACCCCAAACCTCGGGCCCTTTCCATGCCGCAGCCCATCCCCCAGCAGGAACGACACCGGCCGGTAGGTGTGCATATGTATCTGCGCATAACTCTCTTTATTCATATATCATTTAACCTTTAACTGCCCTGCTGGCCTTTTGGTGAAATTATGAGCCCATCTATCATGTGATCCAGGTACCAGCCAGCACCTACCAACTCCCCATGGAGCGAGACATTCTGGAGGAGGTCAAGGAGAAGAACCGTCAGCAGGCTAATGTATGAAACCAGAAAAGCAGTTACTTAACCTGCCAGCCAGTAATTAAATGTGAATGTCAGTTTGTCAGTCGATCATTTTGTCATGTCATTGGTCATCTAGCGTGTCTGTCGGTTTGCCTGACAGTAGAGGGATCAGTCAATCAGTTCATCTTTCAGCCAAACAACAAACAAGTCTCTCAGTTATTATGTCCCCTAACAAACCTCTAAATCAGTTAATCATTTTACCAGCTTTCTGGCACTGATGAGTGTTGGCGATTGCACTGACATCATTCTGCCTAGGGCTCAGTTATGGTGAAAACTCACCGATAGTCTTATGTTAAGGTTTGAAAAAGTGATATGGAAACGCTCCTGATGTTTGTAACTGGCTCACTACTCTATTGGTATGTTAAACCTCTTCTCAACACTCTTCTCAAACTCTTCTCATATGCAAGGAGATGAATAAATTTAGCAGATTCTTTTGTCCTAAGCAGCAATATGATTATTTGGCCAGCCACGGGACTTGAACTCACACCCTACTATGCGCAGCCACACATCCTTGATCTGCTAAGCCTCACACCACCTACTTCTTCTGTGCATCTTTTCAGAAAGTCCTGTTAGAAGCTAACACTCAACAGTTCCGCTGTGCGAATCCAGAGAAGTCACAGCGCACCAAGGTAAGACAGCGTTCGAGTAATAGGATCATGTCTTCATCAGATTATACACAAAAATAGGCTCTCTTCTGTTCCTAAGCCACTGGTTTATGTAACCATGGTTTCTATATACTGCATGTTATCTTGGATTCCCATTTCTGACTGTAAATATTTGTGGAGTGCAGTTAGGCTAGCAAACAAATGTCAAAAGCCTACTGTGTGCTTACATGTCCATGTGATTGTGTCCTGTGATAGAGTAGCGTCCCTTTGTGCTTCCTGGGATGTGCTCTAGGCTCACTGTGCATTTCACAGATCGGTGTGGATTTGCTGTTTATGTGTAATAACCCGATAATAGCCAAGCATTCCTGGGATGGTGTTACCAAAGAAACAGGCTGGTAGCATCCCCTGTCTGCATTGTCTCTGCCTTGCAGATGGTGCTCTCTCGGATCCAGGAAGAACAAAATGCCCAGCTGCAGTTTAACTCGCTGTTCTCCTCTGGAACCCCATCCCGCCACAAGGTGCTGCCTGTCCCTGGGGGCTTAGAACCTACCTGGTCCTTCAGAGTTTTGCAGCAGACACCAATATGTGTGTGGTTCTTTTGGCGTCTTGGCTGACTGCCTATCTGTTTGTCTGCCTATCTGAGGTCCAGGATGTATCCTGCGTGTCTATCTGTCTCTCCCTATGTATTTATGTTTCTGTCTGTCTGTTTACAGGCCAGCAGTTCTGTAATTTTGTCTATCTTTGTAATCCAGCAGGTATCCTTATTGTGTGTGTAACTGCTGGCCTGTCAGTCTGTCTGTCTTAACAGGTTATCCTGTCTTTATACCTCCGTGGTCCAGCTGGTACCCTGTCTGTCTGTCTGTTTAAAGTATGGCCGACACCCAATTGGACTGACACACTGCTTTAAACGTCTGTGTGTTGACCAGACGGACAGCCCGCCCATCAGACTGAATGCCACCGCCATCCTGCGTGAAGGTGCCCTCTACAACCGGCAGGTGGAAGAGGAACTGCGGAGGTTCACACACAAATACACAAAACATACACATGCTACAGGGCCTTGACGGCAGGCAGGCTGAACTCTATGTGCCCGATGCAGGATGGAGGCACTCCTAAGCGGGGGAGGCGAGCCCTCGTCCTTCCTGCGGTGGCAGAATGAGGTGCTGAAGCAGGACCTGCAGGAGGAGCTGGCCCAGCTGGAACGTCGCCACCTGGAGGGACTTATCAGCCATGAGGAGGCGGCACTGGCCCGCATGCGTGTGACGGAGTGCAACCAGCAAAGGGCAGTGCTCAAGAGAGAGGAGGTACTTGGGGCCTATGCACAAAAAAGATAGATGGACATTTACAGAAACGGCATCCCGCGTGCCACTGTGCCAGACCTGGCGGCACTCTCTTCCTGCAGACTGCCGAACTGATGCGTCGCTACGCGGAGAAGCGCCTGCAGGAGGAGCAGGAGATGAGGGAGCTGGTGGGGCAGGTGGTGGAGGGGCACAAGAATGCCAAGGAAGCGAAAATCAAGCTGCAGGAGCACAAACAGCGCATAGGTATTGACAGCACCCCCTTTCACATTTACACTGCACGTCTAGGGCTTGTAGGAGACCGGACAGCAAAACAAGGCAGGTGCATCATTGAGCCATCCATCCATCCATCCATCCATTTGTTTTCCAACCCGTTTATCTGAACAAGGTAGCGGGGGGTACAACCCAGGATGGGGGACCAGCCCATCGCTGGGCACACTCACACACCAGTCACTCACACACGCACACCTATGGGCAATCTAGCAATGCCAATCAGCCTCAGCATGTCTTTGGACTGTGGGGGGAAACCGCCACTTGCTCTGGAGGAAGCCCCACAATGGCACGGGGAGAACATGCAAACTCCACACATATGGAACCGGGCAGGTTCCTCACCCCGGTCCCAGAGGTGTGAGGCGACAGTGCTAACCACTGCACCGCCATGCAGCCCCTTCATTGAGCCAGTGCTGTCAAATATTCAGCTGTACAAAGAGAAGATGATAATGTATCTAATGCTTTGAATATGTCCATAAAACAGCCAACTACTGCCTACGGTCTACAAGAGACCACTTTGGATTAGGTGCAGGAGGAGATTTGGGGTCTAGGAGAGAACATTGACCTTTTGCTAATATGGAGGTTCCGATCTACTTTTTCGGTACCCAGATTTGATCGGATCCATTTAATATTAATATCTGCCGATTACAATCTGATCTTTTGATAAATGTTTAAGTATACGTACACATCCAGTCGGTGCGATCTTCATCTGAGTAAGCCTCACGATTTCATAGAATTCATCCTTTCTATGTTTCTGCAAGTGCCTGATTAGATTTGTCATATTAAAGGATTGCTCACCACCTCCTCTTGAAAGGATGGCATTCCAAACATTGCAGGCAGCTATTGGGCTGCTATTAGTTTCACATTTAAAGAATAGTTTGTGACAGAAACGTATAATTTGCACAACTGTGGTAAATTAGGCAGACATGGGAAATTTAGTACATTGGGCTGTGGTAGGTGAAGGTGATTAATCGTCATTGTTGACGCACCACAGCACACAACAATGAAATGTGTCCTCTGCATTTAACCCATGTGACACCATGACACTGCAGGGAGCAACTATGTGAGCACCTGGGGAGCAGTGCTTGGGGACGGTACCTTGCTCAGAGTACCTCAGCGGTACTTCCATCAATCTTTCGACTACACGGTTGCGTTCCTAACCACTACACCCCCTGCCTGCCCCAGTTGATAGTATTGATTGATAGATTGGTAGTTGATACTGATAAATAAAAAAAATGCCTGGATCGGCCCCAGTACTGATCTTTGATATCAGGTCGGGACGTCACTGTTTGCTGCCACTCGCCCAGGTCTTGTCCCAGACCTCACTGTGCTGTTTGTGGGACTTGCAGTGGAAGAGGTTTCGGAGCAGAGCCGTCACCTCCTGCGTCAGGCTCTGGAGCAGGCCCAGGCAGACCTGGCCCGGAGGTTGGAGCTGATCCGTCAGATCCGGGCCATGGAATCTGTCCCTGTCATCAGACACAAGTTTGTGGATGACACCGAGGTGAGCCGTGCAGCGTAGCAGGAGAGCCGTGAGCCCACCAGGCGGACAGGATCTCAGACCCGAGCGCGTCATCACTAATCCCTTGCCTTTCCACGCCGTCCCAGACGGCGGGCCACGCCCTCCTGGGGGAGATGTCACTGGCCGAGCTACGTGAGCGGCTGGCCCTGCTGCGGGAGGCGCAGGAAAGGGAGCAGGAGGAGAAGAGAGCGAGCCTGCAGCTGCAGAAGCAGGACCATCAGCGGCGCCTCCTGGGGCAGCTGGACTTCATCGGCCTGCAGAGGGCAGCACTGGGCGAGGAGGCCAAACGGAAGTGAGTGTTTTGCATGCATGCACTGGACACACATGGTCTACACACGTGCACCTGCAGTCACAGGAATTAAGAAGCACCTTCTCTCACAGTCGCTAAAACCGTGTGCATCCTGCAATGGGCTTTGAATAATAGCTGAGCTAGCGCTTTGCTCTGTGCTCACTGAGCTAACCCTGCACTGTGGCTAACTGACATAGCATGGAAATCATACTGGTCTATGCTGTTTTCTTCAGCAGGGGTAGCTGACTGAGCGACCCTTGTTCTGTGGCTTCATGCTTTTTGCTATAGCTAACTGAGATAGTTGTGTGCTACGGGTAACTTCTCTGGCCTCGCGCTATGGCTGGATGAGGACGCCTTGAGAGAATGGTCTGCATCCTGCAGTGAGTGTAAGTAGACGGGTCTGGCTGTGGGACAGGCAGCTGGAGAAGAAAGCTCGACAGAAGCCCCACCTGGGTGTGAGCGATGACCAGCAGGTGCTGGAGCTTCAGCGCAAGCTGGAAGACAAGCGGCAGGAGAGGCAGAGATACAAGCAGGCCGAGGATGCCAGAGCCAAATCCTATGGGCAGGCTGCCACACGGGCCCTGCTGGGTTGGAACCAGCGGAGGGTAGGCCTGCCTCTCAGCTGGAGCTCAGTCATCCACACCAGGCTACCGCTAACCATGTCAGAGGGCATTCATATAGCAGCATGGCCACAACCATGAGAATGAAGAAGAAGCTATATTATTCTAATTTATGACCACGATTATTGCTTCCACTCTATGAATAGCTTTAATATATGTAAGTAGGTCTCTCTTAGTGTTTTTCCACATTTGTTTACTGAGGATGTTATTTTGTTCAAACTGATTATCAGCTTTTTAAATAATGAAACTGACTGCTTGTTTTGGCACATCTGATCCCCGTTTATTTTAATTATTACTATCATGTTTAATTTCTTAATGCCTTAATTCACAGCAACATTGTACACCTTATCCCTCCACGTCCCTGCCGCTCCCCTCTCCTCTCCCTGCCTCTCTCCTACTTGCTGCCAGCAGCTGTGTTCCCAGGAGCACCACTGGGAGGAGCTAGAGAGCAGTCTGGAGCGCCAGGTACAGCGTGAAGCTTTGGCGACCGGCGGCCTCAGCCTGCTCCGGGACCCTGACATGCTCCCCTCCTCTTTCTCTCGACCAATCAGGGAGTCTAGCTAGGGAGACGATTAAGAAGCTCAAGTGAGACACTACTGTGAATTTTGGTAGCTGTACTGTCTGGTTTTATGAGCAGTTGTCACAAATATATAATGTGTATGGGCTTTATGTTTTATATACCTATGCATGTAATGTGGCTGTTATGACATTCATACGAACAGTAGGAGATTGTCCCTATCATTGTATTGTATATATTATAGTACTGTCGATACCCGCTTGTCCTAAGCAGAATAAAAAGGGAAGAAAAAATATAGAAACAACGTTTCCTGTACAGTTAATCACTTATAAGCTTCTGAAAACAGAAGAAAGAGACATTATTTTCAGGAGGTAATTTCAATATAAAAACAAAATTCACAAGGGATTCCTTCAGGGAATACAATTCATGTGTTCAACATATTAAACGTGTAGTGGTGTGCAATACACAAGGCTTAAGTGAAAAGTTACATTTAGGCAGCCTGAGAAGACCGCAGGACTGAGTGACGAATTACAACAAGTACTTAAACTGAAGGCATCGGAGACTGTATCAAAGCTGCCATCTGAGTGACAGCACCAGCAGTGCCCCTGCCACTGCTCTCCCACCCCCATGATATCGAAACTCGTGTGCATGCCGGCGGTGACGCGTTCTCTTACCAATAGGAGCGCTGAAACCCCTTCCGGCCTCGCTCCGCGCATCTTGATTGGTTACGAGCAGTGACGTCACCAAGCGGATATTTAACTTAACGGATGTTGCCTGTCGGCTCACTTCCTAGACAAAAGGCCGGCCTCGTTTGTAGTCCTGCTGCCTGAATAAATAGATATTAAAAACTGTCATTAAAGGAAGTTAAGAGTCTGACTAAAGACGCGTCCACTTCATTAACGTACAGGTAACATTTTATGGTTTTCGTCACGTTAGAATACGGCTACGTATCGAATGGCTTGCTAGCGTTTGACAGAAAAAGACACCGGCCCTTCATTGAAAGATACGGACTGCCTGTAGTCGGAAAAAACGAATAATTGATTAATTTATCAAATAAAAATGTAAATCCCGTTTATAATGCCTTGCTAAAAGTGACTTCTTACTGGTAAACATTTGGTACGGTACAGTACGCGATTTTGTTTCGTTTAAGATCAGCTTTATAAATTCACGCTTAACCTGCATATTTTACCACAAACTTTAACGTTTTATTAACGAATGCGGTTGCTATACAGCGAAGTGTAAAACGGTTGTTTTAAAATGAGATATTTGGACGTGGAGTGGATGGGGAAGGCCAAAGTGAAGCCGCTGGAATCTCTGCTGGAGGGACCGAGCACGTTTAATCTGGCCGGGATCGGTCTTGTGAATAACGGGCCGTTTAGTAACCTTTCTGGGAAATGGGGTCGTTCTCCAGGCTTTTTGTGGCCGCCCATCCTAAGCCAAACCTTACGTGGCATGGTGACAAAAGGCCCTTAGTCGGTGGCTGTTGCGCTAAGTGATATCATTTGTAACCAGTCTCTTTTAATTCGTTGCATCTGTCAGAAATTACCAAGGAGACCCGTATAATGAAAATTTCACAGGGTTTTATAAATTCCTCGGTTACCCAATACATTTTTAATGATTTATTGCCTGTTCTAGTTGATTGGTTTTTTTGTGTCACCTTTTAGTACAGTATATTAGAATATTGAATGATGTCTTATCTGATCTAAGGCTTTAGGCTTTGAATTTGCATGGTTGATTTTTGGTGTTGGTTGGGTTGTATTCCCTGACTAATCCCTTGTTCATCATGCATGTTTTTGCGTTTGAGCCGTTACTAACATCTCTGCGTACTGCATAAGAATTTAGCCTCATTACCTGCCACATGTCTGCATAATATATAATTTTGCCTCTGCTGCGTCACCTGCTAATAGCTGTGTCATTACTTTTAGGGTTGCAAATGCTTTTCTCATCGAGTTGAAATGTCTGCCAGTTATTGAGTGCCGCAAATCCATCAAGTGGTGGTAATGAATCTAGCACCTGGCAATATACTTGAGGGTGATGGTTTATATGGCCAAGTCTGTTAGAGAAGTCCCTGTAGGAACACTGCTGGACGTCAGGCAGTGCCCTCTACTTTACGTGCCTTTTCCCTGAATGGGTACTAGGTGCAACTCTGTTGTGCTGTATTTTATGTTTTTACAGGGGCTTTTTGTCCAGTGACACCAATGCTCAACACCAGTTTGTGGTGCTGAGCTTTTTTGACACTTGTGCCTGGTCAGTTTAAAGTAACTTTATTAGGCATCATGAGCACAGTAAGTACTGCACTCCTCTCTGCTGTGGGTTCATGAGCAGTCCTCCTTCCCTGGCATTTATTGTGCTCTTTTGCTGACTCACTATAAGCCTTGCTTAATTAATGCTAATGTGTTTGGGGTCTATAGGGGAGCATGAAGGTGCCCAATCACTATTACCATAACCTGTAAAAAGCTTAGCACTGAATAGCTATTTTATGCCTGAAAGGTGGTGAATGTAAAAAATCTCTTTAGGCTTGCATTTGGCCCTGAATCTCTGCATGATTTTGCAAAAAAAATGGAAATCTGGCTACCTTCCTGCTTGGCAGCTGAGGATGACTGGGGAATTGGTCCTTTATTGTGAGCTTTCCTATTAATTGCTTGGTGCTGTGCTGTGAGCTTTCTGGTCCCTGTACATGCTTGGCACATGTATTGACATGTCACTGCTTGTGATGAAGCATGTTATACTTTCTGCTGAAATTGTTAATTTAAACACAATAGGAATTATGAAGTTAATCAGTATATGGATTTTAAGTTGGTAACTTGCAGCCTGCAAGCAATTGACAAGTTGCTTCTGCTAAGCACACATGGTTTGGTATTGACATCTATGCATGTATGCATTGGGGGTGTAATGGTACAGTTTTGCCATGGTTCGGTATGTCAGTTTTTGGACCATGGTACATTTCTGGAATCTTTATTTAAGATTAAAATGAAAACACATTACCTTGTAATTAAGCAATGAACTAGCTGTTCTTCCATGTAACAACATCATTCTGGAAAATGGCAGCATGACTAAGTAGGACCTAGTTAATGTCTCGACTGTATGAAATTATTTAAAATTAACAGCATACATAGTATGTGAAGTACCACACACATAATTTCGGCAGCTGTTTTTGAAAGGGAACTTGGAGTACCAAATCTTTATAAAGAAAACAACTTATTTTATATGACAAGAACATATATGAAGTTAAGCATATTAGGGCTGCAGCTATCAATTGTTTTAGTAATTGAGTGTTATATCGGTTATTCCATCGATTAATCGAGTAATCCGATAAATATTTATTATATCTAAATAATATATAAATATATTATAATATTGTTATAAAAAATATTATTTTTATTATTCATATTATTGAAGTGCAATAGTAACTATTCAAGAGAAAAAAGACAGGTCTCCTAAAATGAACAATTTGTTGGTTTTAATGGTTAAACTGCATACCATAATGATGATATTTTAAGTAATAATAATATGGGGGAAAAAAGCACTTTTTTGGAGTGGTGTTTGCAAATACAGCACTTAAAGCGCAGGTAATGGTACAGACACTTTACTGCAAAATGGTATTTTTTGGCAAAAAAACCACAACATAATTTAAGCTTTTTTTGCCATAAATTTGGTAGTAAATTCTCATTGACCCATGTGACCCGAGCTGTAAAATAATATTTTAATCAGCTGTATTAACATGGTAGCAGTGCAGCTAACTGTAATTATGAAGCTGTTGATAACAGAACAACTTAATATGTAACATTACCCTGCGTCAGTAGTAATTGACAATCATCAGTGAAATTGGGATGTTAGCCTCGATAGCTGCTAAGCTACCTTCGTTCATAAATATGATAACCATCTAATGCTGCGCGCACATAAAAACAAAATTATTTAATATACTAATGACAGAAATGTATTAAAATTTTAATCTGTTGTTTTACCAATGTACCACTTATAGTGCTTGGTAAGCAATGGAAATGACCACGATTCTATGCTGTGTATGTTCGGAACTATTCACTGTCTCCATGACTCAAAAGTTTGCGTAAGCACACTGTGCGACAGTAATAATCACGGTGATCACTGAGCCATACATAGTCCTGTGGATTAAACAAAGCATCGAGGAGTTTTTCTAATCAAGTTATTCGAGTTACTTGAATCATTGCAGGCCTAAAGCATATCATTGTTAAAAAGCACAACAGGCAATCCATAGCACAGTAGGTGTAGATGGATAGATAATCAATGTTATAAACTCCACAACCCAAGAGATCACAATGTGTTTAATGCAGCAGACCCACATATAGGGGGCAGGAAAATGTATTGTGGCAAGTGGTTGGGACATTTTAACAAACATGACAGCATGAAATACTCTTTATTAAGAACCACTATCGGTTTAATACTAGCAGCGGCACAGACAAGGAAATCAACAGTTTGCATGACACTCACGGTTATGCGCTAACAAAACACGCACATGCCAGGACAAACCTTAAAGTTATGACATTAACATGAACACATGAGTACAAATATTAATATACACAGTTTAAAGATAAGCTCGGTGTGGTACAGAGCATGCCGGCTGCTGACAAACCCCACGGCATCACATCGTTAGCCGGTTGTTTCCAGTGGGTGGAATCCCTGCTTGTACAGTGTCGTATTGTTGAAACGACATCAACGATGTGTGCAGCTACCTTTTAGCTTGGAGCTGGATAATATACGCCATCTGCTGATGTATAATGACATTTAAATTTTAGGCCTCAAATTAAGACAACCCCTGCTTTTAGATTTTTTTAATTTTTTGGGGGGGGGGTGGCGGTAGGAATGGGAAAAGTCTTTCATTTGGGCCAGTATGCATAGGAAAATGACAGGCATATCATAATACCATGGTTCACGTGTGCTTATTGAGCTGTCAGGGCCATAGCGAACGCTTTGGTAATGTACCATGTACCGTTACACCCAGTTTTGTTTTTTTTTTTTTTTGGCTTGTATTCCTTGCATGATGTGGTTGTTGTTGTTGTTGTTGTTGTTGTTGTTGTTGTTTTTTATTCACATTAAAATATAGCAACCAACTGAATAAGTAGCCAGCTGGTGGTTTCATCCTTAAAGTGCATTGTGTTTATATACATAAAATTGCATGAGCTCCCCTGCAGACTGTTCTGTGTATTTGTGCCCCTCCAAGAGCCAGCGCCGGCGACGCTGCACATCGCTCATTCAGCCCCGACGCTCAGCCAAAAGGGGCCTGTACTCTGACAGGCTGGCCCACATGGCTGCAGAGCGTATCGAGCTGGAGGAGACCCTGGTGGAAAGTGAGTTGCTGCCTGTTTGCAGGAGTGCCCTGTGCTTAAGGGACAGTTGTCACTTACATGAGCATTACCGTGAGCTGGGAGTGAGCGAAAGTGTAGCTCCTTGACAAAAAGGTGGACGAGGTTGGGGAAACTGCCATAAATTGTTTTGTTTTCGTTGACATTTATTGGCCTCCGTTTTAGAATAGCAATACAGTGAGGTGAAATTAAATGCTGAGGTCTTATTTTGGTTGTATTAATCGCTATAAAATGAACCTGACCTTTGTTCTTATGCTATTGTAGAGCCAGCTGTTTTGTGCATGCCGAGTCAGCTTCCTTGCCTTTGTAAATAGGCCTGCAATGTTGGTGTCAATGATAGTTATTCTTTATGGAAGACAGTGGATCCCAATGCGGGTGAGGTGCATGGAGATGACTGTTCTTTTGCATGTCTGTCTGGTGTCTCTGTAGATGAGGAGGTAGTGGATCTGACATGTGAGAGCACAGAGGGCGCTGTAGTGGACCTCACCAACTCCGACTCTGTGGTGGTGAGTCTGGTGTGCTGCTAAGGCTGGTGGTATTCTGGTGGTATGATCATTCATGAGTTGGGAGGGGTGTTTAAAAGGTGGGTGGACTCAGACTGGCTTTCGGTAATCAGTTCCATAGTGATTAAATATGATTAGTGGTTTATGCGTGTCTATTTCCATGTGTGAATTTGTATAAAATTATTAAACTGCAACTCATGGTTCAGTTTATGATCCGTTGGGGGTTTTTCTAACAAAGAAAATGCAAAAATGCTGACTTGCCCTCCGCTGCCGCACGCACCCACCCCCCGCACCGGGGCACCGTCGCATCCTACGTCCTACTCACTTGC
>JAODKM010000048.1:5921530-5933294 GCA_026780845.1 Petrocephalus sullivani | reverse complement strand
GGAACGATATTACGCCGCCCCGGAGGGTCCGGTTTTGCGGCCCTGGGGGGAGTTTATAAGAAAGGAGGGGAGAAAAGGAAGAATAGACCCCCCCCCCCCCCCAACTTCTGGTAAGTGTTCCTTTGTTTTTCTTTCTCTCGGTTTCCTTCCCTGGCATTCCCTGCTGTTCATTCCCCAGATTGTAGACGAGGGTAAGTTACAGTCTCTATAGCATCTCCTTCATCAATGTACCGATGCATATCAGCATGTTTTTTGTCTGTAGAGTGGATATGTATTTAGTCAGGATTTTTTCTATTACATCATAACTGTTAATGTGTATGTACTGTATCTGTGCTGTGGAATTTGCATTGTGTGTGGATGTATGTATTGTAGCATAGCATTAGTTTGTGCGTTTTGGGTCACACTGCGGTGTGTTGGGGGGCTGCTGAATCATGTGGTGATGCTCGGCTGAATCCTTGTTACAGGCCAGACGGCTAAACGTGGGGCGGGTGCCGAGAGTTATGTATTGAGCAGTGACGATGAGGAGGGCCATTCCACTGGGGTAACTGCTTTCCTCGCTCATTTGGAGGCCAACAGCCGGGCCAGGTACCGGGCGCCGTGCAAGCGGGCGGCAAAGCGCAGCTGGCATGTGCCTGACACCCACTTCCCGTTTTGCAGGTCGATCCCAGGCATGATCAGCTGCCCCATCTGCATGGACACCTATACCGAGGTGAGCCTGCTGGTCTTCTGCCCTGCATTTTAACATCTCGGTTCATGAGGAATTTGTATCTGTCCAGGTATTTTAATCCAAGTGAATCTTAGCTGAATCTGACTTTTTTTTTAAATTTTCACGTGTCGTACTTTAGCACAAAATTTATAAAAGTGCGCTGGTCCACAGTTTATGATTAACTCTATACTTGGCATCAGAAATGAAACATGGTAGTTAATGTCATTTAAAATTAATGATTTAAGGTAGCTCTACAAGTACTGTGAAAGAATGTTAGTCTCCTTTTAAAAGTGAGTGACACGCCAACCCACACACCTATGTGCAATAGCTAATACACACGGGGCTCTCCCCCAAACAAACCATATTCATGCCAAACATACAGAGGGAGTAACGAAATGCGAGTCGTCCGACCTGCTCTGCACCATGCCTTCACATCTCCAATGTTTCATACCTACTTTGTCTGTATAACCTCTTGTAGCTGGGCTTATATACACGGAGCTAAGCAGAGAGTCAATATCAGCAGGGAACATCTTGGAGATGTGTATGAAGTCGTTAATGCTGTCCAGTCATAGCTTGACCTGTGCGTATCCTACAGATCGTGGGGAGTGGAAGGCTTGTCGTCTCGACCCGGTGCGGCCACCTCTTCTGCAGCGTCTGTCTCCGAGACTGTCTGGCCAAGTCACACACCTGTCCTACCTGCAGGAAGAAACTGACAAGCAAGCAGTACCACCCTATATACATCTGAGCTGACCTTCTGTCCACAGGGGGTGCAAACGGTGCACAGGCTCAACAGCTGCGCTTCCATCGGCTCCATGTCCATTCTGGTTGTTGGCCTGAGTGTGACTGACCCTGCGTACGAGGGACAAATAGGCACTTGTAGTCGGTATTTCAGGAAGACCTCCTACCCCAGGGGTGGGGAACCTGATCCATGGAGGGCCAGTGTGGGTGCAGGTTTTGGGATGATCTCTCAATCAGCCAATAAGAGTGGGTCCCCAGGACTGTTATTGAGAACCACTGCTTTATTATTGGCTAATTGAGAGGTCATCCCAAACACTTGCATCCACACCGGCCCTCCATGGATCAGGTTCCCCACCCCTGTCCTGCCCCCTTGGCCTTGAACCCTGGGTTCCGTGTGGCTATTGCAGTTATTCATAGCAGTATGGGGATCACATGTCATCAAGAGGGTACCTTCCATAACGTGCAGCTTCTTGTGTATAAAAATCGTGCGATCCATGTAAAGGGGGCTCAGTTTGCTCAGGAATCACAGCGGCCGCCAAAGACTCTGAGAGACGGGGGGGTGTGACGGTGCCCCCTAGTGGACATGCTGTTGGTGTTGCAATATTCTTAGCTGTTTGTTAATGTTTGTAATTAATACTAAATGGTTACTTAGGATTTTTGAATAATTTTGTATCAAATGAACAGTTGAATTACCACAATCTGTGCAGAAGGTGAAGACCACCCCCCCTCCAAAAAACTAACATGTAAATGTGACATTGTGTGTGTTTACCCTTTTAAAAAAAAATTAAATACCCCACAGAGCGAGAGACACTTTTAGACTGAGTGTACTCTGTAACACTGAGTACTGAGTGACACTCACCTTTGGGCTGCTTCCTGTCTGTATATCCTTTCTTATTAAAATGACTTTTTTTGTGTTTATATTATTATAAGTTGGTGGCCATTTGGTGTTATCAGTGGAGTGGTTGCTTCTGGCTTTAAAGTCAGATCTATGAAACGGCCTAATTTTGGGGTTTGCTGGAGGTGCAGAGGCAGAGTGTGATGTGGGTTTGTATTTTGGTTTTCCTAGATTGAAACTGGCTGAAAATACACAGTAGTAAATTTTTTATGTTGTTGGAATGTAATGCTACCCCTGGTATATTTTGCAGATGTTTTTGCATATTAAAGTAGTCTAACAAAATGGTGTATTTTTTTTTTTTTACAGTGACATGATGTGGTTGAATCAAACTAACAGTTATGCATGTTTTTGTGGGTCTCCTTTCCAAAGATTGAGGTGAACTGCTGTCTCTGAAATTTTTTTGAGATCCCTGTGGGGAACTTATCTTCTCAGCTCCCCCAGCCTTGCTGCCCATGAAGGGCAGCCACCTTGTGCGGCACAGGCACAGAGCTTACCCCCCTGAGCCACACTCTGCCCGCCAATGCCCTCTATGTTATTGCCTTGTGAGTTGTGATGGATTAGAGTTGATGATGATGATATACAATGGTTTGTTTGGTGTCCCTTGCCTTGTGCTCCCTGGGATAGGTACTGCGTTCACCGTTCCTTGTCCTCAAGTGGCTACGAAACATTCCATGGGCACAAATCCCATAACATCAAGGCTGTTAAACAGAAACTATTGTATATCATCTCCAGCTCTAATCCTAATAATGTAGGCAATATCTCTAAACCAAAGCTACCATTCCAGCTGGTCAAAAACCAGTCTGAAACCACCTGGTGGCCCAACACATGGTTCTGCTAGGCTTACGACAAGCAAGATTTACATTTAATCTCTAACGTCCTTGCTAAATAGCAGTATGTAGTGAGGAAAGAATTCATCTCCTTTCACAAACACTTTTCGAGTTTATAAATTTTCACTCAAAAGTTTAAACTGTGTAGGGAATCAAACGTATATTGCCACATCTAATCCAATTTGCCATAGAAACCTACGGAATTATGTTAATAATCATCACTAAAAGTAACATTAGTGTGCATGATAATCACACCAGTGGTTCTCAAACTTATTAGGTGACCCTGCCCCCCAAGAATTTCTTGCGACCCCTTTCTTTTCCGACTCATCGATTCTTTGCCGAGTTCCAAATTACATCAGCGCTACAAATCCAAGGTCCGAGGGGCGCCCCCCACCCAATGATATAATTTCCTAATAGGTTGCTAACGATTAAATTTGTAGAGCGGGTTGGGGGTAGCTGCCGACAAAAAAAAGTGTTTACGTTTTCTTTTTAGCATATTCAGTAAATCATCTCGTGATCGCTCCCAATGCGAGTGGGTTTAGAACCACTGATCAACACAATGACAGAACAAGCGAAGTCAGTCAGAGCGGCCACGGGCCGTGATTAAGCAGGATCACGTGACTCTGGTTTTGTCATGTGACCCCCCGGAGCGAGTCACATGCCCCGCCCCCAGTCATGCCTCTGCCGCGAGCCCCGCTGCGGTCCGGCAGCCCGGCGAATCCGACGCACTGACAAGCAGACAGACTGCGCCCCGAGTCTGCGCTCCTCCGCGTCGCCCTCGACATGAAGCGCCCTTTGCTGGCCGCTTTCCCGGTGGCCGCTGCTTGTTTGCTGGGTGAGTAAATGCAGAGAAATGCGCAGGTAGGTCAGTTTCTATGTGTATGTGGCGGTCAAGCCATTTAAACGGCTCTGATCGTACGGCCACGTCTGAAAAGTATTCGGAACTTAAGTTAAACTCCACTTAGGAGTTTAGGTTAAACGAATCGGAAGCGGAGAAAGGTGCACTAGGAATACACCTCAGTGCACCGGCGTTTAAAACTAACGCGGGGACGCGAGGATGCCTTCATGTTAATGTACAGAGCAACACGGGGATGGCTGAACTTTGAATAATATTTCAATTATTCCAGTAGTGTTTTGCTAACTGTTTTTGGCAATAGGGTTATAATATGTAGCGAAATGTAGTTAACTCTGTTTGAAGCATCACTTGAAGTGTTTATATCTAGGGATACGCGGGTTTAGTTATAGTATAAAACTGGCGTTTAAAGGTGCGTTGTGATTTCAGTAGTGTAACCAGACCTGAGGTGCCGAACCTCTTTCCTCACTCCTTCAAAATAATGGCATTGGATTTACAAAGGTTCCTTTAGGCTTCCCGGCCACAACGTCATTATTTTCCTTGCGCTGGTTCAGCTAGACTGTCATTAAGTACTTACGCGTGCATGTGTAGCCGGGGATGTGCGAACTCCCACATCAGCTTGCCTGCGCGCTGATGCCCGTGATCGTCACCCCGAAGATCTACGGAAGTTCGCAGACCGAGTGCCTCCATGCAGGCTTTGTAAGCTGACGGGTGAGCCTTGCAGTGATTCTGACAGGGAGACGGGCAGCAAGCCTTGCGGTGATGCTGTCTGAGACAGTGGTGATGATTACTTTATTTTCTTGTGGTTCAAAGTGAACCGATCTGTTGGTGTCCACGTGTTAATTGCGGAATGCAATCAATCTCCTCACTTTGTCTTTTTTCCCTGGCTAATGTTTAGCGCCTGTTTTGATAATATCAAGCAAGAGTACTGTTTTTTTTGTTTGTTTTTTTAAATATTGACATTTTCCCTTTATTTATCTAGCAGTGTAATTGTAGCACAGACTTCTCTGTTTGCCAGTGATTAGCTTGGAAAGAGCGAGTCTGGTACTCCTTAGAGGAGTTTTGGAGAACTCCTTGAGGCAGCATTGGATGATAGCCACCAGGTGACATGTGACCTTTGCAAATAAGCAGATTCCTTTTCGTGGCTCTTTCTCCTGAAAGAATGCACTGCAGCGAGACGATAATCCGATTACTCTAGCAGCTCTGCTCCGCTGGCCAGCTGTCAGCCTGTCACATGGCCCCTCTGAAGCTGTTTGCACTCACTGGGGACTGATTTCTGAAGTATTTTTTTTCCACTGACCTGGTCTTAATCGGGGTTTGGATTTAATCCACTAGGCAGGCAGGTAAACACCTGCTTTCACACAAGTGGTTTCACGCGAATGGACGTGAACTGCTGCATATGCCTGATTTTTAAAAATTCTTTATAGTTCATATTTCTGTCTTTGCACGTAAATGGCTTAGCATAATTCTCTGAGATCTAACATTTCTCTTTAGCTTGTTTGTTCTGTTACTGGTTTTTAGATAAACCACTAAGACTTAGTGTAACAGACTCTTGTATAAAGCATATAACCGCTGTGTTTTTCTTTGGAGTAATGTATGTGAGGTACCTTACCTTATCCGCTGTGCCACGTGATTATTAGTTAACAACACTTAACACCCACATTTATCTTATGACTTGGCGCCGGAGGACATGCAAATGTATTTCGGCATCAACACCAGCGCTGTGGTTTTTGTGGAAGTTCACGTCTATCTCTGGGTCTTTCCATGGTCTTTCCCTCACAATTTATGCTCTCTCACTTCCCTTTTGTCAGCATCAACACCAGGTGTTTGGTGGTTTAAGTCTGCCGGATCAAACGCAGAGGCCAAAAACCACACACTGCTTTACAAATCGGAACGGAGAATAAAGGAGCAGTGGTGGCCTGATGGTTAGGGAAGCGCGCTTGTGATCAAAAGGTTGCTGGTTTGATTCCCCGATCAGCAAGTAACCACTGAGGCACCCTGAGCATGGTACCGCCCCAAGCAATGCTCACAATGCTTGTTATGTCCCATGTGGGTTAAATGCAGAGGACACATTTCGTTGTTGTGCTGTAGTTTGTCAACGGTGACAATTAATCACTTCAAAAGTGTGCAGTCAAGAAGGGCCTAAGGCATGGATATTCAGATGATATGTCTGAGGGTATCGTTCTAGAACTCAAAGCCCATGATGTGTGTTTTTGTTCATTCTGGATGATGGACTGAATGAAAGATGGAGGGAGGGATAGAGGGATTAGAGGGATGGGGTATGGATAGTGTTGTTTCTGTCCGTCTCTAGACTGCCATCCAGACTGACTCCACAGAAATGGAGGAGACTGACTGCTTGTTTTGCTACCTGTGGTTAGACTAGTAAGGGTCAGCGTCCTCACTGCCAAAGAAGAAAGATGCAGAGAAGTGACCCGCGGCAAAGGCACATGACCGCCGCGGAACAGGCCGCTTCCTCGGAAGCCCTCCCAGAATGCTCCCTTCTTGTGCTCCATTAGAGCTCATTAGATTAGCAAAGGAGCTTAATTCATAAGCAGTAAAACCAAAAATCTGCTGGCTATGTGTCTCCCGGGGATGAAAACACAAGAGCTGGACTGAGGACTTTTTGTTAATTCCTGTTGTGTTGGGGGACATTGGCTTGGAACAAAGGTCCACATTCAGACATCCAGAAAAGGATGTTTTGCAACTTGGCAGATCTTATGTATACCTCTGCTTTTACTCTGTATTATGCGCACAATGTACTACTTTTTATCTCTTTGTGTAAAGGAAAGGGATCCTCTGCTGCTGGTAATTTCCTCACAGACATGTGCTACCTTACATTCAGTAGATACTTTTATCCAGAGTGATGCACATTTTTGAGAAAGCAGAGTGAGACGGTTAATGGAGCAAATGGGACTTGAAAGCCTTGCTCAAGGATCTGATGGTGAAATCCCTGGCATTTGAACCAGCAACTTTCTGATCACAATCGCAACTTAACCTACCGCACCACACATCCCCCCACCTACCTGTTACTTCTCTCCGTAGCACGCTACCTGTATTACATCACTGTCAAACTCTACCTGCATTCTCTCTATCTCTCTCATAGGTTTCGTGGTGAGTCAGACCACAGTCAGTCCAGCTGTGACAAACACCACAGCCAGTGAGAATGTGACTGTGACCACACCATCGGACTGCTCCACCCTGAACACGTCGGCCTGTGCCTCCTGCATCCCAGGCTCCTACGCCAGCAACGGTAGGGCCCGTGGCAGGGTGCCTGTGCTCCATCACCTCCGCCTTTCGGGTTTGCACCACCGACTGATGAGCTATGCTCTGGCGGTTGCAGACACGCTGCAGTGTTCCTGCTGCTCGGAGGCGGGGCTCTGCGTGACTCAGGAGGCGTGTGTGCCGTGTGCCAAAGGCCGCTACCAGCCCCTTGCTGGTCAGACGCGCTGTGCGCCCTGTGCAAGGGGCTCTTTCAGCAAGTGAGTATTGTGCATTCCCACTGACCTCATGCACACAGTGTATACATGTGCAGAGTACAGCCTCCCTACCGCCCCATGTGTTTGTATACAGAAACAGCAACTGTCTTATTTGTTCTCGGGGCCCTGTTGTATACATTGTGTACACACAGACACAGACAGACACACACACACACATACATATATGTATGATCTGACACTGCTCAATCCCATATCTCATGTCTTACAGTCTATAACTGTGTGGTTGCCAGCTCGCGCCCCCCCTGCTCTAGGCTGCAGTGTTAGCTGGCTTGCTCGCTCTGTGTTTGTGTTGATTTGCACTGGGGCTAAAAAGCAGCTTTTTGTTCTCCCCTGACAGTCTGGCCCCTCCCAATCTAAGACTGGATCTCCTAAAAGGACTAACTTTTCCCCCTCTCTGTACTGGATTTGTAAAACTGTAATACTGTGTTATTGTGCATATTTATACTCCATTTACCATCGTTTTCTTGCACTGTGACTAATGAGACAGCGATTTCATCTTGGCGTATGACCAGTGGATCAGCAGTAAAGATACCCTACCTTTGGTTCCCTCTCGCAGGGCAAAAGCACGCAGTGTAGTTGGATAGGGGATAGGTGTGCGTGTGTGTGTGTGCACATTATGGACTGTCATCCTGCCCAGAGAATGCCCCCTACCTCCCGCCTCGCCCTTCCTGGGGTGAGCGCCAGGCTCACCCCCTGCTCTGGGTGAGTGTTTCGGATGATGGCGGGATGCTCTGACCTGCGTGAGCTGACGAGTCCTTTCTGCCTTGTCCCATCAGCGTCACGGGCAGCCTCGTATGCCGGGCCTGCCCTCCCGGGTCCTACAGCAACCAGAGTGGCTCTGATTCATGTACGAGCTGCTCCCCAGGTAGGAAGGGGCCCGCTAAGGGGGGGGGTCCAGCCAAAATCGAGCGTGGCACGCTAATCGAGCGTCTCTGTGCCTGCACAGGCTTCTACGCATCGCAGAAGAATGCCTCGTCATGTGATCCCTGCTCCCCGGGAACATTCTGCAAGTGAGGCGGTGATTCGACGCAGGGAGACCAGATGTCATGTGTTATTTATTTATGTTTACTTTCTTACTTATTTACTCATCAAGTAACTTGCTTACTTATTTAATTGCTTGTAAGCTCTTAGAAGTAACGTAGGCTTCGCCATGAATATAGCACTAGCTTCTTACATGGTGTTAAAATTGTATTAACAATTGTAGGGTGACTAATGGGTGGATCTGCTGATGTCACTTCCTGTAAGTGTCAGTAGGATTCATTGAAGACCACTGAAGGTCTTGCCATGTAGGCTCCGCTGATCCTTCACCTTCAGTATCCTGTCCTCATGCATCTTCTCTCCTTTATATTTCAGTTCCTCCAGATGTGCCCAGTGCCAGATGTGCCCCCCCGGGATGGAGTCCCTGCACATTGCCGCCAGGGACTGCACGCCCTGTCGCCCAGGTAACTTTTCCCTGGCTGGCCAATCAGGAACACGGCCTTTTGGCGTACTAAAGTGGTCAGTCTGCATAGGATGGGCCAGCTTTCCTCCAATAGGAGCTCAGTTCCATTCATAAATTCACCTTGTGAAGTTCAGCAGAATGAGCCAAAGGGGTTGGCAGATTTGGTGTAACTCCATTCTGCCGTCTTGCCCCCCCAACAGGCATGCATAAGGGGCCTAACCAGGGCTTGTGCCAGATCTGCAACAGTGGCTACTTCCAGATCCAGTGGGGGCAGGAGGTCTGCGAAATCTGTCCCGAGAACCACTACTGCCCTGTAAGTACAGCACCCTCCCTGAATGGCTCCCGATCTCACCCTGCTGCACCCAGAACCTCCAGCGCAGAAAGACACGGCCCTCGCAGCCCAGCTGTGCAGAGGCACTTGAAGAGCCATAATTAGAATTATTATCGATTATTATTCTTAATTTTTATGGAATTGAGATTTTATCAAGTTTATGCAATACAATCTTTGATGTGGACTACACTTATTTTTATTGTGATATGTATTTTTTCCTTCTTAACTGTAAATTGTTTGACATGTTGAGTAGGTAAACTTGCTTGTATTCCTATGTATTTATGTGTGTGTGTGTGTGTGTGTGTGTCCTGTTCTGCTATACTTGTGAGGACCAAAAACATGGTTAGTCAGAAATTAATTTCATAGAAATCTCAGAACGCAACCAGAAAACTAAAAATGCCAAAAGTTTTGTATTTGGGTTGGTTACTTATGGTTAAGGTTAGGGCTGGGTTGGGGTTAAGGGTGTTGTGATTGGGATTAGGGTTTTTCTCATAGAGTTGAATGGATGGTCTTCACTAAGATAGGAATATGAACGTGTGTGTGTGTCAGCCTTCAGGCACCCTCAACAAAATAGTCACATCCCCATTCGGCCCATGAACAAGGCCGTAAACCCCCTGAAATGCCCCAGGGTGCTCAGTCCCCAAACAAACGTCGCACTCAGCTGTGTGTGTGTGGTGAGATATTCACAGGGAGCATTCCATTATACCTGTGCTTGTGCAAATGAAAAGTAAAACTTCCTTCCAGAAGTGTCATTTTATGGAGGTAGAGAGCTGCTGTTTGCACGGGCTGAGCTGCTGCCCTGCATTTGTGTACAGAGCCCAGACGTGAACCCCATTCAGTGTCCCAGTGACGCCTTCTGCCCTAAGGGGAGCACAGCCCCTGGCTACTGCATGGAGACCTTCTTCCGGAAATCGGGGGACACGTGCCAGTTAGCGCCCGTCACCATTGCCCTGCTGGTCATAGGAGGGGGCTGTAAGTATGGTGCTGGGGGGGGCGTCGTGTCACCATTGCTCTGCTGCTCATTGGAGGAGACGGTTGTGATGGCAGCCCCGCCTCCTGACTGGCAGCTGTGTGCCCAGTAACACACAGCATATGTCCTGCTCTCTCTCCCCACTAGTGGTGCTTCTCTGCCTTATCCTGCTGGGGGTCCGCAGGAGGCGGGACTCCGACGGGGAGCTGAGCGTATCGCGGGCCCCGCTGTTGCGTAAGGAGCGAGCCTCCAGCCGCTTCTACGGCGCCGAGCCAGTGTATGCTGGCTGGTGATGCCCCGCCCCCTCTGATGGTGATGCAGAGGGGGGCTGCCCCTCACCAAGACTGTGACATCAGGCACAGTGGGAAGTGAGCATCAGCAGGCCTACAGGACCGATAGGAGGGAACAGCTCGGTGCTACCCCCTGTGGGAGCCGGCCTGTTCCTGCGCTCCACTTGTATTTCTCCATGCATTCATGGCCACCTGATATGGACCTTTTTGTCATGTGTACTATATTCTTCTTATTCAATATTTTAATGTAATTTGACTTTTACTTCATTGTGCTTGCTGATGTGTGTCTTTTGTTAAAAGTGGCCCATCAGGGGAATTTTGTTTACTTAAGAAAGCTGTCGTACACTTTGCACTGACTGTCAAGGTAAACCTTACTATTGATGGTACACAAATATGGAAGAACGGTTACTTTTGAAGAGCTTGGACAGCTGGGTCTGAATTTTTAACCTGTCCTTTTCTCTGTATCATAACCCAGTTTCATTTGCCGCATTTGTGGTCAGGTCTTTTGTAAGTTGAGGATGTTGTTCATTAAGCTAAATGTGAATACAAACCAGCCAGCCTGTTTGGCGATAAGTTTCTTGCACTATTCTTGTGTGAATGTTCATCATTTTATTTAATCAAAGAACCATGCTTTTGTAAAAGCAGTGGCTTTGGTACCAGATTGTTAGATGTTTCTTGATACAAATAAAGAATCTGTGAGCTGTTGGTAAATAAAAATCACTAATGAAAGTCATGGCGTGCTGCTTACTTAAGACATACACTAGGTGCCTTTTTCTGTTACCTAAATTGGTAACTATCGCTTTCGGCCAGGAGCCGATATCATCAGGTGGTGTCCAACTTTCATTGAGTGTTTCGGCCCTCAACCACTACACTCTCCTGTTGGCGGGCCGACTGTGATTGGCCAGATCACTGCCTATCTGCTCCTAGTCTCCAGCTCTCCTCTTCCCTTTTGCTCCACAACCAACAGGATCTCCTCCCCCATTCTGCGTGCAGCTTGCTCTTTGCTGCTCCTGCTGAGGCCGAGTGCTGACAGCATCTGCTACACTGACTTGGTGGGGAAACCTCTGCAGCCAACCTCAACTGGGAAGAGCCATACCTGCCAGCCCTTCTCCCTACAATCCTGGACCAAGGACTGATACTTAAGAACATAAGAACATAAGAAATATACAAATGAGAGGAGGCCATTCGGCCCATCAAGCTCGCTTGGGGAGAACTT
>JAODKM010000048.1:5909578-5921430 GCA_026780845.1 Petrocephalus sullivani | reverse complement strand
TGTTGTGAGCACCACTTCTGGGAATTTCAGCCGGCTTCCCACGTCGACCGCCATCTCCCAGGAACTAGCGGTTTGCAGCAGGCTGGTCTTTTTGCTTGGGAAGGGCTTAGCACCCTCCTTAATGGTGGTGCTAGCTGGTCTCTTTTTGCACCTTTCCTGCTCTAATATGTCAGCGAGGGACAGAAGAACCTTGTCGTGGCGCCACCTATACCGACCTCGGAATAGAGCCTATTTTGCACCCAGATAGTATATGCGCCAGCGTCCCTCTCTGGCCACAGAGTTTGCAGAGCGGATCCTCTCTCAGCCCCGTGCAGGTGAGATGGCATGGGAAGGGTGTCATAAACAGACCGCCAGAGGAAAGAAATGCGATAGGGCTCCAGTCTCCACTGCTCTGTCCATGAGATCTTGCGCTTGGGCAGATCCTATTTTGTCCAGGCGCCCTGGGAACCTTGTTCTACTGCTCTAGACATCCGCCCCTCTTCCTCTCGAGTTAGAACTTCTACCTGGACCATATCTCGCCTGGTTCTTGCGTTGGTCTTTCCCCATTGCTGGAAGTGCGCAGAGCCGAGGCCTTGCTTCTGGGAGCATTGGTTACCAATGATGTCCCGCAGCTTCAAAGAGCTGATTGCTTGCTCCACCACTGTTCTGACTGCCCATTTGCGCCCAGATCTGGTTTGGACTCCTACTTGGCTCACCAGGTCATCGATGGAATCGCTAAGGCTTACTTGAACTCTGCATTTGGCCACTTTAAACTCCTCCACAGCGATGACAGTGGGAGCTGAAGTTGCCCGTACTGAATGTAAAGGCCCACTGAGGAAAAGCTGGGTGGGACTCCAAGCCATCTCCGCAGGTGCTTATTGATTTTTCTCTCAATGCCTTCAACAGCGGTCATAGAGAACTCATAGATTGTGAATAGCCACAGCAACCTGGGGAGAAGTCCGTGTTGGTACAGCCAGGTCTTGAATTTACCAGGTAGTATTGGTTCTGTCGGTCAGGGATGCATCGTACCACTTCCCCAAGCACTTCACTGGGTTGTCCAAGATGGTTGGAATAATCTCACCTTGAATGTGGAGGCTAAACTTGCTGGTGACCTTGCCTCTCTTGATCACCAGTCCTCTAAATTTTCTGGCCTTGAACAGAATTCTTGCCCAAGTGGCTGCTTTATCCAAGGTTTCCAACACCCATCTTGCTTGGACATGCGTTGCAGTTGTTATTGTGATGTCTTCCATGAATCCTCGCAAAACTGGTTGGACAACGCCCGGCTCCAGTACGGGGCCACAGGTAATATGCTCAGCTGTGGATAATATCAGTTTCATGCCCATCAAGAACAAGACAGGGGAGATGGTAAATCCTGTTGGAATTCCCTTCTGGAGGTCCAGCCATCTTGTTGTGAAAGAAGCTGATGTAAATCTTAGTCTGAACCCTCCTAGATAGCTGGTGATCATGTTCCGCATAGCCACTGGGATGTAATAGTGGTTAAGGCTTTGCTGGATAAGGCTGTGTGGGATTGAGCCGTAGGCATTTGCAAGGTCTAACCAAACCACTGTAAGATCACCTTTCCTCCTCTTGGTCTCCTGGATCAACTGGGTGGTCATTGAAGTGTGCTCTATCCATCCAGAAAATCCTGGGATACCTCCTTTTTGAATGGATGTGTTGATGTAATCATTTTCTGTCGTGTAGGAGGTCAGTCTTCTTGCAAGCACAGAGAAAAAGATCTTACATTCCACATTCAGGAGGGATATTGTTCTAAACTGCTCGATCGTGGAGGACCCTTCTTCTTTAGGAACAAAACAGCCCTCTGCCAGCTTCCAGCTTCCTGGGATTAAGCCTTTTGCCCAGATCTTCCTCAGGATCTTCCACAGCCTTCGGAGGAGTTTTGGACATTTTTTGTATACTTGGTATGGTATACCGCTTGGGCCAGGGGCTGCTGATGCTTTGGCTTTCTGGACAATGTCCTGGATTTCCTGCCATGTGGGTTCTCTTGCGTCTAGGTCGATCTTCAGTCTTTTCGGTCTGGGGATATCGGGGTAATCTCCTAGCCCCTGATGTCTATTGGGGTCGCTGTGGGACTTGCTAAGGAACTCTTGTGCTTCAAGCTTTGAGCTGCTTAGCATGCCAGATTTCTGTTGGCCGAGAAGTGTTCTCATAAAGCCGTATGGGTTCTTAACAAATTGTGCCCGTGTTAGTTGGCTGTGTGGGAAAGTGTGAGCTGTTGCAGATTTGGGTCACAGTGACTCCACTGTGTGGGTTTGATGGCCAGATGGTCTGTCACATGTTTGCTGTGGGGGGCTCGTTCTCAAATATTACATCACCTACAGAAAAATACTGCCTGTAGAGGGGAAGTAATAGTGACTGACAGCGCACACACACACACACACACACACACACACAATAACACACACACACACACACACACAATAACACACACACACACACACACACACAGACACAATAACACACACACACACACACAGACACACACACATACACACAGACACACACACAGACACACACACACACACACACATGCACACACACACACACACATACACAAACACACACACACACACACATACACACACACACACACACACACACACACACACACAATAACACACACATACACTCTTCCTGAATCTCTATGCATGTCATGTGCTGAGGGGAGGGTCTGTGAGAATTTGGTTGATCGATCATTCAATATTGAGAGGAGATGAGGAGGGGGTTGAAATGATAATCAAAGTATTACCTGCTTCTTGGCAGTCTTGGTCAAGTATAACAGGGAGTCAGACGCGTCAGCTCAGCTGCAGTTAAAATAATGATGCGGGTGACAAAAACTTGTAAAATTGAGTGAAAACACGAGGACCTCAAAAAAGTGGGATCTCTTTAAACTTGTCACGTGAGGGGGGAATCCACCACTATAAAATTTGGCTCATGACATGCTTGTGTTATGGAAAAATGGCCTAGAAATCATGAGTCTCGTCACTATACTGTGAGACCTATGTATATAACACAGAACAGATGAGTATCTACAAGGTAAATCGACTATTAATCCCAGACTAGGAACTTCATAGGAACTATAGGAACCCAAATGATATGATATGCTTTAGATAGCACTATTTGAGTATGAATTTGGAATTGACCTGGGATCCCAGTCGGGGACTAGCTCAATTCTCTTATTCAAGCATTAACGTTAATGTTACTGAGCTGTTTGTTTTTACATTAAGGGCATCCTAATCCACCTTATTCACCTAAATTGAATCATGTGGAGCAATCTTGATTAATTTACATTTAGAAAAATCAACTTGGGACCTATTACATCCCTGAATCTATATTTAGAGTTTCCGGTTAATGATATTTAATGTGCATCTAGAATGACACTTATTAACATCAATCTAACGCGCTACCATCTTGCGTTCTGTTTGTCCATATCGGACGCCGTATCACGGTGTGCTTCGTTCTGTTTGTCTCTCTGAGACGCCGTACTTCAGAGGTCAATGGCGATTTGAAACATGGCGTCTGTTATCACGAGAAATATTCCAGGTGGGTATTAAAGTAATTTCTTCAACAAATTTTGACATTAAAACAGACATTTACTGGTGTATATTATAACTACCAGAGTATGATATATTTAATGCTTTGCATATAAAAGCTGTACTCAGTCTTGCTAAATATGATGGGCAAAACTAGGCATAGTCATATTTTGTGGGTGTTTGACCGTATATTCCTAAATATTTTCCTTGTTATATTTTATTTTGTATTCTAGTTTAGCCAGCATGAATATGACTCTTTTCGGAGTATGTTTGGAGAGAGATGGATATGCCAGTATCGTTAGTTACGGGATTGTAATAAATGTATCTAGATGTTTCTAAATGTGTCTGAATGAACGATAGTGTTATTTATTGCCCATTTATTGCGTCTCAACTCCAACATGTGTGTATTTTTATCGTAATTTTTTTGTAACTATATTTAGTTAAGTTATATACTGAAATCTATATGTACATCATTTTTATGAATCAGTCGCTCACAGAGGCTGCAACCTAGGGACTTAGCAGCAAAACCTGAGTGTAAGAGCCATAATTAGGGTCATTACAGAATGATTATGTCGTGAATTTATTTAATGTAAATAAATTCTTGAAAAATATTCCATATTGTGCGTATAGTTATTTTAATGGCAATTAATCTGTAGAATTCCCCATATTGCAATTTGCTTTTGGTTTATTTATTTGGTTAATTTAGGTATTGTGTTTTTTTGTGTTTTTTTTTTGTGTGTTCTAGAAGTGTTGTCATTCAGTGCTGCTATAAAAACCTGAAAATTTGACCACAAAACAACACATTCTGGATATTAATCTTAATGTAGGCCTGTCGTGAGCCCTAGTTTTGAATCAGTGTGGATCCAAGGTGTGGTGTCATTGCGTGAGTAGAGGTGATGCTCAGTTTTTTTAGCTCATTGTGGTCCTTCTCCTGGTCTCCAGGGCTGCTCAGGCCACTGACCCTGCTGACACGTGGGTGTGGTGCCACCTGCTCTCGAATCCCCTCCCTGGCCTGCCGCTTCGCCACGCTCTCACTAGGGGCAGGGCCTCAGAGACCGGCCCTCGTTTGCCTCACCCCTCAGGTCACACTGTCCAGCCTCACGCACAGCCTCCCTTGGTCAGGCATCCTTTACAGGTGAGGTTGTCTCTGCCTGCAGGTCTTTTATCTTTGGACCACACCAGGGGTGTGTATGTTGTTGTTTTTAAGGTAGGGGCATAACAGGAGCCATCATTCATATAGAGGGGCCACCCTTATAATTAACCAATTATGTTTTGAATCAGTTAGTTGGCTGCAAAGACCAATCAGCTTTCAGTGGTTCTCCCCCTGTATAAGCCCCTGGTACACCCACACCTAGGGCTGGGAGATATCAAGTCTTGATTGTATCGCGCATGTGCAGTAACAACCAGGACTTCAGATGATCAGCGATACATTTGGCTGGATGCAAGCTTTTCAGTACTATCCAGGTGTTTGTTTCTGCCCACAGTTTCTTAAGTAGATTAGTAGTACTGCTAAAATATTAATAAGATGTGTTTTGTGACAACCAAAAGTTAGCAATCTACATAAACTTGGCATATCTTTACATTTAATACATTGGTTAGCTGGTTAGCGGAGCACACCACATAATACTGCTTTGGTATACTATGGTTTGGTATACTTCAGTGTGATATGCACTGAAGTGGTGGTGAAGAAAGGGACAGCTCAGCAGCCATGACATCTTTTAAAAGAGGAGATCTGGATAAACAAGGTAAATAGATATTGGTGTTGTGGTGGTGCTTTTTTGCAGTTAAAAGTCTGACACATTTATTAAATGTAAGGATATGCCGAATATATACTGATTGCTAAATTTTGGGCATCAAAATATGCCTCATTAAATATTTTAGATGCGCTACTAATTTGCTTGCCAAGTTGTAGGCATAAGTAAAAGTCCGTATAGCACCGAAAAGCTGGTGTCCGTCATCTGAAGCCCTGGTGATTATTGTGCATGCGCAATATAATCGATATGCAATATCGCCCAGCTGTACCGGAGTATTTAACCCCTCACTGCATTCATTCATTAATAAGCACTCATCATGCTGTTAAACGGGATTCAGGGATCATGGCTTCATTGTAGATCAGTTGTTACTGTTTTATTGGGGGGACGCTCATTGTGGGATTACATTTTCTGAGGCTGCCAAGAATGGCACTTTCATCAATTAACGATTCCCCTGGCTTTGGGGAGTTCATAAAAATCTACTGAAATTTCCTTCAGTTATACAATGCAATATTTTTAATGTATTGTAGTATTTGTCGTTGCATTCTCATTGGTTAAGCTAGTAAAATGTTGACACACGCATTTATATTTTCTGTGCATATTTATTCACCTCCACTTCCAGTGCTGCCCACCTGTCCCCCAGCCTGCTAGCTCAGCCGGCCCGCAGCCTCACCTACTACAGCTTGAAGAAGGGAAAGAGGAAGACGGTGAAGGCCGTGGTGAGGAGGTTCTTGCGGCTGCACTGCGGCCTGTGGCTCAGACGGAAGGTACGGTCCTGTTGGCCAGTGTTCCCTAACTGACCCATGTATGGCATGCTTTGGGCCCCCGTATAGGACGCGCAATCCCTGTATGGCATGCTTTGGGGCCCCGTGTAGGACTCCTGATCCCTGTAAGGCATGCTTTGGGCCCCCGTGTAGGATGTGTGATCCCTGTAAGGTATGCTTTGGGCCCCCGTATAGGACACCTGATCCCTGTAAGGTATGCTTTGGGCCCCCATGTAGGACGCCTGATCCCTGTAAGGTATGCTTTGGGCCCCCGTATAGGACGCCTGATCCCTGTATGGCATGCTTTGGGCCCCCGTGTAGGACGCGTGATCCCTGTGTGGTGTGCCTTGATCTCAGGAACAACACATTTGGGATGCTCCCAGGCAGTGGTGGCCTGATGGTTAGGGAAGCGCACTTGTGATCAAAAGGTTGCTGGTTCGATTCCCCAACCAGAAAGTTACGGCCCCTAAGAACTGCTCCCCAAGCGCTGAGTTAGCTGCCCACTGCTCAACAGGCCGGGTACAAGAAGAAGCTGTGGAAGAAGAAGTCCGTCAGGAAGAAGAGGCTCCGGGAGCACGTGTTCTGCAATGCCACACAGTCCAAGATGCTCAACAAAATGACGACGTCTTTCTGGAAGAGGAGGAACTGGTACCTCAATGATCCCTATCAGAAGTACCAGGACCGTACCAATCTGAAGCTGTAAAGAAAGCCAGTCAGACTGCCGAGGATGCTCTGCTTCTGTGAAAGAGATGGAAACTCCAGGGGGATTCAGAATGCACTGGTAGCAGCAGGAGTTAGGAGGTCCCATGTCCCAGTCGGGTTAACCCCAGTGGAAAGTTGAATATCAAGAATAGTGTTTCTCCAGCTGATGAGGAACACTGATCTAGAGGAACTGTCACTGGGTTTTGGAAGGTCTGAATGTCCAGCTTAATCACCTCGGTCAATAAAGTTCACTGTTGTGTGTCTAATGTGAATTCTGTGCTCGGGATGTCAGAAATGGGGGGGGACCCTCTGAATGTTACATTTACAGGGGTGCCCTCACTTGGATGGTGTGCCAGCAGCAATTCTACACCAGAACACCCACCACACAGTAGCTACAGTGGTGAAGGGAATTCACCAATCAGATATAGGGGATGATTAGGAGGCCAAATTTGATAGGGCCACCGTGGGCAATTTCAGCCAGAACATCACTTATGAGATTTACATCTGATCCAAAGGATTGCACCATTTTTATAGCACAGTATCATCATCACTGGGTTAGGATACACAGCCTCCACAAAAATCTCTGCCAGCAGCAACATAGCCTTCCTGTTTGGTCTCCCATCCAAGCACTGGCCAGGCCCAAACCTGCTTAGCTTTCATGCACACACACTGCATGTGCAGCAAATTGGCCTCAGCAACTATGCCTGCTGGCACACCCACTCTTTAGTTATGCTTCATTCTCCATGAAGCTTCAATCTGACTTACAGCCTCTACTGCTTTCATGAGGTTCTCAGTAATGAACAGTGACCCATGGGCATTGATTTGGGTATGTATGATAGGCACAAATCTAACAGTATAGTGTGAGTACCATGCATTTAGACGGGCAGGGGGTTTGGGGCTGATTTAGTCCCTACTAAAGTTCAAGCCAAACCAACACTCTTGCACTGAACAGATGTCTATTTAGGGCTGAATAGTTGGTATTGGGAATCACATACTGATATTTTTGGGTTTTGCAATCGCCAGTCACAAGAGCGCCTTTTGTTGTTTAACGTGTTTCTGTTGTGATACAGATAAAACCGATATGACGACGTAAGAGTGCATTCCCCAACTTTTATCACTAGTCCACGAGTTACTGAGGCCAACTCGCTGCACATGCAGAGTGCAGAGTTTAGTTATGTTTAGCTGTGAAAGTGTACCCTAAATTGCACCATTTCAAATGATATAATCTTTATTTTAAAATCTCTTACATTACATCCTTTCACAATATGACTACTGCATGTGCGCCCACTGCAATGTTGCGATGTGCATCCCGAGGCAAATTCAGGCCCCAAAATGTCAAACTCCTTCTGACGACACTGTTCTGCAAACACTACAATGACAAGACTGTCATTATAGGTTACTCTACACCCTTAGTGTCCAAGCCCTTCAGGGTTTACTGGTTTCCATAGTGCCTCATTGTCTGAATAATCAAAGACACTTGAGCTGGTGTTACGTTTGTTAATCTGCATATCTGGGATCTCAGCTGTGGACCACAGAGGTGCCGACTTCGCATACTGAGCACCGGTAAACAAATTCTGAAAAAAGGACATTTTATTCTTAGTTATACATAGGCTGACAGAGCTCTAAAGGTTAGGTGTTTTAGAAATTAAGCCACATAGAAACTTAATAGGTGGACCGTGCCAGTAACGCACGGCCACAGAGCCACTACTGTGCATGCAGCCTGATTCGACAGGGCTTCCGAAATGCCCATACCATACATAATTATGCGGACAGATAACACCACACTGGGATGGAGTGTTATCTGTGAGTCTAGTGTTCTGCAAATTTGTCACACCAAGGTGCTATATATAAAACCGGAGGGATGGCAAGTTGTGAACCCGGATGGGGTTCCTGTACACAACGGGGGTCAGCATGGGCCCCTTAGCTTCGCAGTGCTGCCAGTCTGGACTGCATCTCCTCCAAGTCCTCTTCTGGCTCTTCCTCTGAGGCCGCTGTGGCCCCCATGGGTTCCGTCTCAGGCAGGGCGACGGTCACCATGGTGGGGGCCTTGCCAAGGGCGCCTGAAAAGACAAAAAAGTCAAATGGTCTGAGAGTGCAAACTCAATATCTAACAGTAGGAGACTCCAGTGTGCTTAGGAGATCTTCAGGAAGCTGTATTCTGCAAGGTCTCTGATTGGCTGAGGCTTGTCTCACCTGCTCTCAATCACCCAGTGAGCAGACAGAGCTAGTTACCTGCTGTGATCTCAAACAGGATCCTGTCCACTTCCGCCTCCGCCTGCTCCTCCATCTCCTCCCCGTCGTCCATGCTCTCAAAGGTGTCCTCCAACATCTCCTCAATCATGCCAGCCTGGAAAAACGCACCAAGCAAAGCAGTCTTGGTTTTCAGTTCACATAAAGACCTGACAAACACCCTTCCTACCCTATTTATATGCTCCACACTCAGGCCTTGGCTGGAAAAGCAGCTTTTCAGCACCAACCTTCATCATTTCCTTCGATAGCTCCCTCATGGTGGCCTGGATCTCGGGGACCTTCACCAGGCTTTGCATGGCTTTCATCACCTCTGTGCTCCTCTGCAGGTTTCCAGAGACACGTAGTAAAGCTGCCGGATTGAGCACCATTCAGAAACCAGTCCTGTCATACTACACATCATGTATAAAGTGGATGCAAAGTCACACCTATGATACCACTAGCTATGAGAAGACACTGCACCTGCTTATTACCTGCACACAACTCCTTTCTATCTAGGTGCACCCAGGCCTATTACACCCATCCACTGATATTTGGCACCTTTTGTACAAGCTCCACCCAAACCTGTTCTACACCTATGTGTGTGCCCCACACACACACACACACACGTGACACATTTGCCTTCAAAAGGAGGTTTACTCACAAAGCTGGTTCTTCATGCTCAGCAACACGGAGTTCATCTGGGCCTTGGAAGCGTACAGCTTGCCCACTGCCTTCTTGGAGTGGATCATCTCCTTGGCCAGGACCACACACACATCCTTCTGGCCCTTCCTGGCAGCATCTTTGATAGAGCGCTTCACCTTCTCCTCTTCCCTCTGGATGTCTGTGCCACAGTACAGCAGAGTTTACCAGCCAGTTAGTGTTAATCGGGAATGCATGGGTGTGATGCATCTTAGGTGTGTGTGTGTATACCTAGAAAACCTACGAACCATGCTGAGGAACTGTAAACGCACTTAAACAATAAACTCACCTCGAATCTGTCTGTCAATCACGCGCATCTCCTTCCTAATTTTGAGTGACCACTCATTGACCTGTTAATACAAAATTGTAATACATTACAAGCATTGCCAATGTAGCACTGATTCTCTTTTAAACTTAAGCATTGTCTAGCTGCTAGCAGAATAAAATGGAAGTAATGCAAGGGCACTGAAATGTGTACAAATATTAGAAAGATGGCAATTTGCCCGATTCCAGTAAGAATTCGAAAATAACATCAGTTTGCAGAGATGGAGAGGATATGCCGAAAAGGCCACTTGAAACAGGAATCTATACGCTTGCGTGCGTCTGAAAAATGACGTAACGTCCCGCTGACGTCTTTGAATCAATAACAAAAAAGTGAAACAACTCATGTGGGAGGATGACCAAAAAGGTTTTCTTTTTGCGGAAAACAATTAGTCTCAGATGCTGCATGTCACAGACAACTGTCCAACGAACGAACGAACTATGGGACAGCAAACAATTTAAAACGAACAGTTTTTCCGCTGCTGACCCTGTCATCGGGTTGATACAATCACACAATAATCAATATAAACGGAGCAGAATATCATATAAACTCCCAAAATCCTTCTTGTGTCAAATATACTTAGTGAAGTAGGAACTAAAAACAGCAGCACCGACACAATGGAGGCCGTTAACTTTACTATTTCAAGCATTTCAGCGTACTGCCTGTATACTTGACATCCTAACATTTTATCGTTAGAAATCACTAAAAAACATTTAATTTCAACATACTCACCAAATCTTTGGGTGGTCTTTCATTCGTTTTCCCAAAGAGCCCCATTACTTAATACAAACAGACGTTTCCTTACTGGTTATATCCAAAAAAAACAAACCACCATTACACCTGCGCTTCTTACTTCCTGGTTGTTGCTGGCGACTTCCAGTGACGTCACCCAGTCCTTCTTCCTCCGATCCCTAACATCCCATCCGGCCATATACCCGGGTCAATTCTGCCACCTACTGGCAAGGAGAGCAAACTACAACTATACATATGCTGGTCCAGAAATTAAACAAACTAACAATTAAATAATTATGGTGATAATACATGATCTCAAAGTAATACGCGAAAGTATTACGGAGACACTGAGTAAATTACTTTGAAAAAACATTTACTCTTTACTTTCTGGTGTGTTCTGACGTCTGAGCTACCCATTAATGTTTCTCGGTCCTGATTGAACAACTAATGCAAGACTCAACCAGTACTATCTAAGATCTTTGGCCTCCACAGCTATGAAGGAGATAAAGATGACTGACTCCATGTGCTGTGAGAGCATCTTGTTTTTATTATGGAGGGGTTGATCACCTTTCATTTACTGGAGGTTGTAGTCTGACTCTATACATTGCATGTAAAAAAAAACTTTGAAACGATGTGGAGCTGGCACTGAATGCGGGGTATATCAGCTGATTAGTGTCACTAAGAAAATACCCATTTTAGATATTTCTGCTGAAGAATACCTTTAAAATTCATAGAAACGAAGTGACACCTGCGAGCTAATTTGAAGATGTAGAATCATTGTCTAATTTGGTGTCAGAAAATGCGGACAAAATATTTTTCAGGTGTCCACACGTTGATAAGATCAGAATAACTTACCAGTCACATCTGGTAAGTTGCGTTTCCACCCGAAAATGATATGATCCCGTTCGTTCTGTTGAAAACCGGAACCTGTATAGGTGATCTGTCCACATGCCATGGTGGAGCAATGTCCCTGTTATCTGCCTTGTTTGATCACGAGCTGTTTCGACACTTTTATTGGCATCATAAACCAGATGTCCTGTGAATTTACGAGGCTGAAGTTGGCTCCTTATTCGCCACTTCCTTATTCGCGAAATCCGTTCCACCTTAAATAGACGTAATGCGT
>JAODKM010000048.1:5851207-5869430 GCA_026780845.1 Petrocephalus sullivani | reverse complement strand
TTTCACAACACTTAAGTGCTGGCTCTGTCAGCACTTAGGAATTGGGCTTAGACTTTGCTGAAAGTAACTTTTAGCATATTTATACAGCGCTCTTACTATAGGTCCTACTTTTTGCTAAGAATTTTTTAACTCTTAAGTGTACAACCAATCTTAAGATCATTCTTAAGAAGTTTTATGCATACTGGCCCTGCTTTTGAGACACATCCAGAATGTTTTATTTAAAAAAAAAAAAAGCCACTGCATTTATTTCGCACTGGAAAAAAAAATCTGAGACACCTTAAGGTAACTTAAGGTGATTTTAAGATCTTGAAATATAAGACCTGAAAAACAACATTGACTTAGTAATGTTAAGGTAGCGGGTGTATTGATTTTAACTATTTTATTAGTTTTTGGCCGATTTCCCTCTCAGCCGCATTGGGGGGCCCGAATCCATACAGCCGTATCGGCTAAAAAATACTCTAACCAAATCACTTTTTCAATATATCCTTCAACTCCAGGGCTGTGGCTGTATTTTGATGCTACTTTTAATCAAATCTAAAATGCCACTATGTGTATTGTATTGTGTTCCTGTAATCCATTCTTTGTTTGTGTAATCCAATTGTAAAGTACAGGGGTGCCTGGTGCTCCTTTCCAAGGAGCCTAACTGTCTAATGCAATACTGAGGGGCCCTCCTGGGTATGATGGATCACAGGGTACATACAGTATATGCACACACTCATAATCAGGCATTGCGGACAGTTTATAAATGGCAGTTTTTCCTCACTGCATGCAAGGAAACTGGAGTTATTTATATCACAATATTTTAAATACATCTTTAAAAAATGTTTTTGCATCTTGTGTATGTAATTTTGCTGCACACAACTACATGAGTGTGCTGACTTCTATGTCATTTTTAAGAAAAGTATCTTTGGAATGATTTCATGTAAATATAAATTTTTGCATGAGGATGCTTTATTCATTTTTTTGGCTTGGAATGTACTGCTGCCTCTGGCTGCCAGGTAAGGCTGTTCCTCCCCCAATAGGAAGGTCATTAACAGGTTAGGTACCTGTAGGAGAGGAAGTGAGTAAAGAGGAGGTGATGTGAAACAGATGACCAGAGACCACAAACGCTGCTTTTCAGACTAATTGCATGAAAGAACCTCCCACTGAATCAATGCTGGAAATTTAATTTTTTGTGCTGTTTTTTTTTAACGTTATGGAGTTTGTATATTTTAGACATTTCTTACTGTCATATTCAAAAGGAAGTTTGAGTTAATGTATATTAATCTTTGGATTTTTTGTATTGCGTAGTTGTGACAATAATGTGCGTAATGCTCTTAGCAAACATTAATCTTAGATTTCACAGAATTCAATGAGAATTCTGTGAAATCTAAGATTAATGTTTGCTAAGAGCTTTAGTAATAAAGTTCCTGTGCACGTTAGTAGGTCTGTCACTATCAGGCTGGTATTATATGGCCAGCAACCATTTTATAATGAATGCTATGACATAACATTAACATTCTTCAAAATGAATAATTTCCAGGAAGAAACAATTCAGCTTGATATTCAGAATTAGGCTGATGGCATCTTCCACAGATTGTAATCTTATCGTGTTCCTCCATCCAGATGAAAGACTGAGCTATCTATTTTGGAACTGAATGAATATTCCCCACTAATGTGCCAGTCAGCAAATGTGAACCTCTAAATCAAACCTGGCTTTCAAGCGATCAATCTGGGAGCCACCTCGTCTGAAAATTGGATTATGGTAGATACACACCATTGATCGCGCACATCAAGATTCAGCAGTATTTAACAGGAACATGTAGGGTATTTTTCTGGACAGGACGTAAATCAGAGCTCAGCTAATCGGGGGACCACTAAATCCAAGGATGACAACAGAGCTTAACTTTAGATTATTGAGTTCTAGACTACAAAGTCCTTCCCAAGAAGTAGCCAGGAACTTTAATTACATCACATAAGTTTGATTACATTAATGCTATTTGCTGAGTTTAAACTCCATAATACCACAGATACCAGGAATGGCTTCACGTTTTTTTGTATTCGGTATAATGAAGTTGTACATTGATGAAGAACAATGCAACATGAGGTGGAGTTCATCAAATTAAGCTGCAAGCAGACAGATGGATGTAAAAAGGGCTTCAGATATGTGATCTTATTCTGTTATTATGATGTCTCCTTAAGTATTAGCTTTTCTGTGATGTGAATGTGTTCATATAGACGAGAGTTTTAAAAGCAGATAAAACAATCACCTATTAGTCAATTATGTGCCTAAAAATACAGTTTACAATAAAATGGAGCTGAAACCAGTCAGCCGAGTAGCACTCTTGCTTCAAGCCTCCAGGGGTGGAGGTTTGAATCCTGGTGTGGAGTCTGCATGCTCTCCCTGTGTCATGTGGATTTTCTCTGGATACTCCAGTTTCCTACTGCATTGACATGCAGTTGTGCTGACTGGCATTTCTAAATTGCTTATAGTGTGTGCATATATGTGCTTTACAATGGACTATACTGTTCTGTATGCCAGTGTTTCCCAACCTGGTCCTCAGGGGTCTACAGGTGGTCCATGTTTTTGCTCCCTCCCAGACAGTCCACATTTTTGCTCCCTCCCAGCTCCCATCTGCAGTTCCCCAAGGACTTGATTGGAAAATACTGCTATATAGTATCCTATATCCTGTATTCTAAACAGGGTATACTGCTAGGGGTGTATTAGCTTATATACAGTAGGTTGACATCGGGATAGCCTACTGTATGGATTAATCTGCCCCTGTGCACCAGAGTATGCCCACCATTACCGCCACAACCCAATCCAGCCCAAGACAAGATGGAGATTGGATGGCCTGAGTTGAAGCTGCAGATTACAAACGTGAAGCTGTCCATATCAACACAATCCAACTAAATACTCACATGTACTGAGACAGAAATTCCATGCTTCATCTGTGTAAGAAGTCATATTGTAGTTACCATGTAAAAGTGCTTACCCACAGAAAACAAAGCATGCGATGGAATCTGGGAACAAGTGATAGGCCTTTTGCTTATCTAGCATTTTATCCATTTACAGTTTCTACTTGGTCGACAGCGCTCTGGTGACGGCATTCAACTCACAGTGCTAAGGAATGTATCGATTGCTAGAGTCTGGGCCCACATTCATTGATAACTAAATCGCATCTCACTGCAGCGGAGAGCAACAGTGTTTTACGGAAGTAACAAAGCAGGAAGAGGGAGCCGGGACTGACACAGACTAGGTGAGGCGCCCAGATGGAAATTCGCACAGAACTAAGACGATAAAGTGCATCATTCTTTAAAAATGCAGCGATGATATTGCGAGCCAAATCCTGAGGCCAGGCTGTACTGTGGACTGATTTATTGCATGGGGACAGAAGGTGAGGAACGGGGATTTTCCAGCATGAGTCATCCCAGACAGAGGCAGGCGGCAGCCATTGTGGTGGGCGCTTCCAGGACACAGGGCTGCCAGCAGGGGGTGTGGTGACACAGGCAACGTGGCTGTTTATCTCCTAGCTGAATGAAATACCTAACTATATCTGGGATACTGTAGCTCCCGCTTCTTTGTCGTTCTAATGCAATTCTGTTTGGGATGTTTTGTTTATATTATAATTTTGAAATCTCTCTCAAAAAGAAACAAGATGTGAAAAAGGAGAGAGCTATGCTATGACATGCATCACTATTTTTTTTTCTGAGTTGATGGATGACAGTTGTTTGATGTCACTGCCCTTTGTGGATTGGACATCATTATATACATTATCATAGAGTATCAGTAATGTCTGCAATGAGTTCCTATACAAAGTGAGGGGGTGGAGCCAAAACCGGTCAAGCAAAAAACCTGCAACCTGTACTGATTCTTCTATTATAATCAAATAATCTTTATATAATCTTTATTTATGCATATATTATCTGGCCTGCAATTTAAGAATGATGTCCTAAGTAATAACAAAACTGCCATATGTACATAAGTAATATTAGACTGTCCTTTACAGTAGCAATATCCAAGGGACATTTCATAAATATATAGGTAACGCCCCATATTAAAGTAAAATTCCAATTCACTACGTGCTTCTATAACGTTATATATTATCTATAACTTATACGTTCAATAATGCATGAAATTAAGTATATTATTGTTATAGAAGAGACATTGTGGATCAGTGAATGTGGGAATCCATTCTCAAAGGCTGGTTGAATGCAAAAGAACATCTTATAGAGCTGTCAAATACGACTGATTTGCACTTATACCTGGGTCCACAAGACGCACAATTAAAATCTAAAGGAGTGGGGAAATATACTGAGAGTCTAGAACAAAATAAAGAAAGAGCCCAGTGCCGAGAACTTAGTAGCTGACTCTGCATGCAAAAGGTCAACATAAAGCCTGCAGTTTATATTCAAGTTGAACACAGCTGGTGAATTTTGACAATATTCTGTTTCTGTGTCTACTAACGAAATAACCTTGTCGGATTGGCCTGTATTCTTTAAACTTCACCCAGAATATTCTTTTTTAGAAACTATGCTGTAGGGTGGAGATCTAACATCTCCAAGGCGTTTTCATTTTCTCACACGGTCCAATAACATTCAGCTGAGGTGAAACCAGCAACTCTAATTGGTTGCTCAAGTCTGAGTCCTGTGATTAGCTGATACCCTCTCTGCTATAGATCTGGGCCGGTATACATAAAACTTCTTAAGATTGGTCTTAAGATTGGTCGTACACTTTGACTTAAGAGTTGAAAAATCCTTAGCAAAAAGTAGGACCTTTGAGCATTGTACTGTATAAAGATGCTAAAAGTTACTTTCAGCAAAGTCTAAGCCTAATTCCTAAGTGCGGGTTCTGTCAGCACTTAAGTGTGGTGAAATGAGGACTACAAATAAAATCCTGCCCCAACTACTGAGTTCAACCAATATAGAGGCTGCATGGTTAATATATTCGTGACATCAAACCATTAATGTAGGGCTTTATACAACATGCTTTTGATTTGTTGTACTAAAATCTACCTAGGCCATCACCAATCAATTTTCAGTAATAGATGCACGTGTTGTATATATTATGGGTCAAACGCAAAAAACATAGGAAGAATGGATTCCAATATAAAACTAAACTGGACGACAAACGAAACAGTTCCTTTGGCACATTTGGTGCTTAAATGAAAGGAGGCTGTTCACTCTTTTCAAAAATTAGAATAAAAAGCAATTCAGGAATGAGGGAATGTTGCTGCACATCACTTGATTTAATGATTAAACCCATCACAGTTTTTTTTCCTGGAACATAAATCATCATTAGATCATTGATTGTTTATGACACTTTTTTTAACCTCCTAGATAATTTCTCAGCTCAGATCATGTTCACCTCCTACCAGCTGATGTAAACACGGCCTCACCAGAAACAACTCTTCAACAACCATCGCCAGCAAAATCTGAATCCAGGTCCTGGAGGAGTTACGTTCATTAAGTGAAATTTAGTGCTTCTGATAGCTAACAATGAGGAAAGTACTTATGGCAACCTTCCCAAGTAAAAATAAATATGTCATGACCTGAAGGGAAGGCGCAAACCAAAGGCAGGCTGTGGGGCAACTCATAACCTCACATGGGGAACTTTATTAAAGGCAACAGGAGAGTACAGGTACAGACAGGTAACAAGCATTGGGAAGCACTTAAATACAAGACTAACGAAGGGGCAAACGAGAGGCAGCTGTGAATGTTACCATGAGGGCAGGAACAAGAGGCAAGACAAACGAGCACCTGGCATGGCTTGTTTAGAGCCACATACAAGGGAAACACAGGGATCGCACACGTTGGGCGGGGCTGGACATGACAAAATAGAGCTCTCTCATTTCAAGGACCAGCGGAAACGTATTAGTCTGGACTTAAAATGTCAGCCAAGTACCAATTTAACAATAAATATGAAGTGAATTCTCAAGTAAACATTCACATAATATATTAGCATACGTACACTTAATTATATAACCTGTACATGAGTAATAATTACAATTTACATGGTGAAAGTACATTTTTGTTTTTGCCATTTGAACTATCACTAAGCAAAGGGGTAGGTGGATGTGGAGCAGATCTCAGAATGTGATCAAAAAGGAAAGGAACATATTGGTGAATGTGTTATGTTTGCAAATAGATATTCTCTAGATGCACAGAAAAGCCAGGAGGACGGCCAGTCCATTGACACCATTTATCTTCTTGGTTGAGGTGCCCACTTAAAATTGTGACCTCCAGAATCCTGCTGAGACTTTGGGGAGAGATATGAGAACTTTAATACTTCTCTGGACGGTCTGTTCGGTGGACCTCATAATACAGAGTGGTGACTCCTTCCACTTGGGAGTAAGAAGTGGGAATGATAAGTGTGTCAGGATAATGGGAGAGGCTCTTCTAACACCTGTCCAAAATCCTACCTCAGTGTGCTTAACAGACCGTATTCATGCATCATGATCTCCCATTATGAAAGTACTCCATTGCAGACAAGTCCAGATCCAGAAAGTAGAAATCCAGGCCAAAGTTTTCTTTCAACCAGTTAGCTGAGTACTCTGTCACTGTGCTCAACCAGTTGGTTGAAACAAAACCTTGGCCTGGATTTCTACTTTCTGGACCTGGGCCTGGACATGGTCTGTAATGGAGTACTTTATTGAGTGTCTTCCCCAACGCTGGTCATTACCCGGGGCCGCCTGAAAAAAGGGGGGGGGGGGCATCGCAGTGCTCGACCGGTTTGATGGAGCTGGTGCAAGCACACAAAGATCTCGTTAGCCAGGACTTTGGAGAATTAGCCAGGGAGGGGATTAGCCAGCGCTAGCCTTAGCACTGATGCTGAGCTGGGGTTAGCTAGCCAGCTAGCACTCGGGGGAGATGTACGAGCTGCAGAGCAGCAGCTGTCTGCCCGGATTTGGCTGCAGTCAGCAGAAGAGGAGGGGAGCATAAAGCAGAGCACAGGAGGCCGTAAAACTCCCCCACGCCCATCCCCGCTGTGCAAATTCACCTTGCTCTTTTAGTCAATAAGCCCACACCAGCCCGGATTCAAGGTTACAGAAGCCAGTGACGTCGATTCCGCAGATCTCAAACACCATGATTAGCATTACAAGTCTTGCTTTGACATATACTCATTCAAAAATAAACCTGCTTATATTAAAATGTTTCATAAACATTATAAGATAGATGAAGTCTGAAATTAAACATTTCTATAATATATAAATAACATCACTACTTGTGCAGGTGGTTATGTGCATGATTATTAAAATGGGCAATCACTTAAAAAAATGGCCTAGTTAGGAAACAGACTAGCGAACTGCTGACTTTGTGAATGGTACCGTATGCTGGTGCTTGGTCCTGGTTATAGCTAAACCCGCGGAGATACCTAGATAGTCATGCCTAGGAATGTGTTAATCTCGCGTCACCCGCTTGCAGACGGGGGCACAACAGCATCCTGGGGGGTGGGCGCAGCAGAGATATTTCTGTATTCTTAATACAGGTCCTGGCAGTGGAACCCAAAATAACAGTGCATCACGGAGCCTGGAACCACTGTTTGCTGGGAAATAAAAGGTTTATACAAAAAGCAGTGGACAGTATTTTAGCTCACAGCTCTCTATGTCCATATTACACGCTGGGCTATGGCACCCCTTACAAGCCAATGCCTTTACGCGTGTTTATTTACTGTCGGATTAAAAATGAAACATATCAAGTCAATATCCAGAAGGTAACCATCACCTGGCCCATGTGGGCAAAGTCTGTAAACTTCTCATGTCGTCCCTTAAACCAAAACTCTCCCGAAGAAGACAAATGTATGGCTTTCAAGCTGCCCCCTAAAGTAGTACCTTTAAAGTAGTACTGCCAAGTTGGGGCTATATCTCTGGCATCAAAATGAGATGGGGAGACTTAAATTATTTAATTACTTCCCTGTTTTATAATTTAACATCTTACTTTTAAATGCAATGCAAGTAATACAATTATGACTGAGGGATTGATTTTAACAATATTTTTATTTAATATAATAGTGATATAAGTACAAAATATCTAACAATATTCAGTACTATACACCAATGATATATAACAGGCCTATTATGCCTAATTAATCAATGAATAGTACAAAAAGTCAATCTTGCTAAGTTTTTATTCAAATTCAATGTCTCGGCAAAAAATAGCAAACTTAGAAACTTAAAAAATTAGATAACCCTAAGTACTTAATTCTGATTAGTGTCAAAAGTCATTTGAGTTCCTTTAGGTTTTGTCGGAAATTAAATCTCTCAAAGGCATCGTAAATTGACAGCGCAAATGAAATCCATTCAAGTCTTACGCTTTAGTGAAGGATCTCAGTGCATGGGAAACAGATATGGCTTCCAGTCGACTGTCCCATTTAAAGTATTAAAAAATGCAGAGGAATAGAAATCACAAACAAGCACCTCTCCTGTACATTATCAGTCTGTGTCAGTGCGCTCCGCTTGTTTCTCATCAGAGGGGACGTGACGGCCGTTCATTTAAACGTTAACATTTTAATTATCGCACAAATCACTCAAGCGGGAGACCCTGAAATTTTTAATTGGGCGCTTTTAATGAGTTACGTGGACGCCTCGGCGGGTGAAATGCCCGCAGCCGCCGCGCTTAAACCGGAGACACCCGCGGGCATCGTGAGCTGCTGAGCGGTAAGATTTAAGTTATTAATCTGACATGACCGCAAGCAAGTAATTCATTTTCACCTACCTGAGATATCGTTTGCAGTTTTGTTGAATACTCCTCCCCTCTCTCTGGCCTAGCCCACTTATTATCTTAATATTAAGGTTTGCACATCATTTTAATAAAAATGATATGCTCCATTTTACCTTTTTGTGCCTTAACCTTTATTATGCATTTTTTTGGAAAATGGCTATTGGAGGGGCATGATGGCTTGGAGGTTCTAATCTCGCCTCTGCTCCCCCTGTCATACAGGTTTTCTTCCACTGTCCAAAGACATGCATTCAGGATACCTGGCATCTCTAATCTGCCTGTGTGGTCTGTGATGGACTGGCCTCCTGTCCCGGGTGTATTGATATAGGCTGCACGTGCCCTGTGTGACCCTGACTGGGACGTGCCCAGAAGACTTTGTTGTTTAATGCCATGACAACAGAACACTTACTGAGTGAAACAAAGGCCTTATCGACCCCCTTCCCCCAATGTGGATTTCACTGCTCCGCCTTATTGACATCTTTCTCGCTCGCTCTCTCCATGGAAGATGTACCTTGACCTGGAACTGTGGACGAAAAACAGCAGAGCAGAATTCAGATGCCAGCAGTTTTGTGACGGGGTCTCGAAGCCCCTGTTGTTTAACAGCCATGTCTGGTGTAGGGGGAAGCCCTCAAGAATTTGAATGAATGAATGCCTATTTGGGTAAAAGACAAGAGGGGGTAGATATCTACATGAAACAGGACTTGACTTCTGTTATTTCAGTGTAAGTCAAGCATTCGAGTGCCTTTTGGCGGGGAGGGATTCCGAAACTCTTCTGTGCTTGTTTATAGCCCATGAAAGCCAAATAATGATTATATGCTGGGACTCCAAAGCCGTGCCTAATTAACTGAGAGCGGGACTGAGATGCAGGAAGCGTCCCTGGCTGGTTTCTCCGGGGTGCAACCGTAAGACTGCTATTATTGTCTAAACTTGGTTAAGGTAATATCTTTATCCTGAAATGCAGGGATGTGTCTGGGGGTGGGGCCAAAGGGGCACAGGCCACAGCTTAAAGCTGATTGGCCCCAGGAGTGTCCCCTCCCTTGTCACTCACTGATTCAAAACAAATCATTGGCTAATGATAAGATCGACCCCTTTGTATGAAAAAAAATCATAAAAAACTTAGAATCACTACTGCCAAAAAGGGGAACTATAAATGAACTATGAATTTTGTATAATTATGTGAGGATGAGCTGCCATGACCCCACATGACCTCACATGACAGACACGCAGCCGGCGAGATTAACAAATATCCTCATGTTCACTTGTCTTTGAAATTAGCCCAAGTCCTGTCTGCAGAAAAATTTCACTTAATATCCCGGCCTGATTCAGGGTGAGCTAGGGGTTTTTGCTTCCTGAATGGGGGGGCTGAGGGGGCGGTCACACTGCTAATTAAAAAGGAAGCCTCATCCGGCTGCTGAGCCTGCTGACTCACCAGGAGGCTTGTCCTCTCTGGTGATCTCTGCTCTACCATTGGTGGGTTTCAGGGCCACACCTCCCGCTCTATACCTCAGCAAATCCGCTGCTAAGGTACCTCTCCGCCAGAAAAACCAGCTGTCAGCACATCCGATATCAAGTGAGGAGCGCTGGCCAGTCCAGCCGGGTCGTAACATCCTTCATCTCTTTATCCATCTGGATCGAAACGCATCAGATATGCAGATCGGCACTTACACGGTGAGGTCCGCTTCTAAGGAAATCCCGAGTTGGCAGACTGGTCATCAGCAGCAGCAAACTGGGTGGGTGGGAGTCGGGGGTGAGGTGTGGTGGGGGCACAATCATATTGCAGCAGAGCTCATCCAGGGACAACTGGCATCAACGACTGAAGCCTAAGTTTGCAGTTAAGCCATTACAATCATATTCATTTTGTCTGTATAATATTTAGCTATTGTTTGGCAAGGGAAAGACAATTACTTAGCTATTTAGATGTAGCTGGATCTTTACAAAAGCAAGATTTCTCAGTGATCCCTACAGTGGGCTTCTGATAGACATCAGCAACCTTTACTAATTACCATTAACCACCACTACACTTATCATCATGGCTCTTGCTGACCTAATCCAATCCTAGAACATTGCTGATTACAGTTGTAGGACCAGATCTAATTTGATACAGCAATATATAGCCTCATCTGGACACCTTGGTCAATAAGCAAACTTCATACTGCCTCCTTCCCCTCCCTACCATTTGATTAGACAGAAACATTTGCGTAGACTTATTTCTGGTAGGTATTACCTTCTATAATGCTAGTTGTTAGTGCCCTCCATTCCGTTCCAACCTAACTCCTTGTCTTCTCACAAACAAGCCCATGAAGCCATCAGAAGTATCTTTCTAATCCATTTCAGCAAGGTGTCAGAGTCGGGGCAAATTTATTTAAGACTCACAGCTGCGTGGAGCTAATCAATATTTTACGGCCAATCTATGAGTTTCATTAAGCCGCTATTTCCGTCTATTATTATTCCAGCTCGGAAGCCCTCCATCAAAGTTCCGGGGAAAGCGGAGCCGCCCAGCCGTGGACTGACAGCTGTGTCTTGCATCTCCCTCTGGGCTGGGCCATTAATATGCATGTTGCCATGACCTTTGCAGAGAAGCTTTAACAGAGAGGTGGCAGGGCAGTGAAAAAGAGATCCCAGCAGCAGGGGGGCGAACCTAGGACAATTCCACTGGCCCCTGACTGACAGCATAATTGGATTGGTCTGGGTTGGGGGCCCAATATGATATGCTTTTGTGGAGCTCAAAATCTCTAGCGGCACCCCTGGCCAGCAGGGCGGCGATGATGTGCCAGTCCTGGGCGAAAACACTCACATACTGTCTATCGATGGAGCCAAAGAGCAGAGAGCACAGCCTAATGCCACCTGCAGCCACTAGTGTGGGGTGTGGCAGGGCAGGGACCAACGGGGGTGGCTCAGTGGGTTAGGACTCTCAGTAATTTGGCAGTTAAAATCCCATCCTTAGCAGAACAAAATAATTCACAATGTACTGTACTTGTGCAAATGGAAAATGGCCAAGTGTCATTTCAGTTACTCATTTCAGCTCAACATTGTCATCCATGGATCATGGACATGATTGAGCTTTAACAGCTTTAACACAGCTGTGGCTTAGGGCCACTTGTAGGGAAGATTGCCCTCCTTATCATGATGAGCATGCAGTATTGTTTGGCACACTTTTCTTAATAGTTCACTTCTGCTCTTTAATTCCTCTGTGATTATGTGCAAAGTCTTATTCCCATTGCACCACTTATTTATTGCTTATTTATTGGTCACTCATCCCTGTATTGCACTGTCTGGTCTTTTATTGCTCTGCTGATTGTCCTGTTGCCCCCTCTCCCCCCCATGCACCTGTCCCCTCCCCCGGAACTGCGGCATAGGAGTCCCAGAACTTGGAACACATTAGCCCCATCCACAAACAAAACACCAAAGAAGCTCACCACACAGGTGAGGTGTGGGAGTAATTGCCTCCCTGTCATCTTTGGCACCTCTGGACAGAGTGGCGTTTGGCTTTGTGTGGCTGTATTGGAGTGTGTGTGTGTGTGTGTGTGTGTGTGTACAGTGTCCTCACAAGGACCTCACAAGTATAGCAAATGCTCAAAAACCATGACTAGGTCATTTATTCGGTCCTCACTACTTCAGACTTCATTTTATAAAAATCTGTGAATGCAATCAAAAAAGTAAAAATGCCAAAAGTCTTATATTTGTGTTGGTTACTTACGATTAAGGTTAGGGCTGGGTTCTAAGATAGGAATACAGATGTGTGTGTGTGTGTGCTTTTGCTCCGCGGGCTGGTCCAGCAGAGGCCCTGCAGTTGATTTGCCCCCGATAAGCATGGCTGACTGTATTTGCAGGGGCCGTGCGTCATGTTTAATAGCCACTGGCGGGGACAGGGAGCCGACCAGCTTCTGGCTGGTGTCGCCCGGGGCCGTGGAAGCACACATTCCCCACGCTCCATTCCGCAGATTGGCCCCGAAGCAGGACCATGGCTTTTCCACACTACTTCTGTTAGTTACAATTTTAACAGTATGAAATATATATATTTTTCATAATGCTCTTCTACGTTTAAAACATTTCTCATTTTTACTAGTTTCCTAATCTTCCCATTGGTTTCTAGAAGTTGATGGTTTTAGTTCATTTTTTTGGTTAATTCTTCTAAAAATGGTGAAACTTTTAGTCTCACGTCACTGTGTAATTGTTCTCAGAATTTTCTGGATATGAAAATAATAACATTAATATTTATTATTTATTGCAACGGCCTATGACAGACAAGGCGCAAATGCAGACAGGTAATGAAGAAAGCGTCCGAACCGTGCATGCATAGCCTGCAGGGGGTGCTGGAGAGGTTGTGACTTTCTCCTGATCCCTGCATATGCATTTCATGCCAGCAGCAGGAGTTAAAACGGTCCATATGGAGGAGGGGGGCCGGTGATGATAGCGTATTGGCTTCCCACGGGGGTCAGCGATGGGAGGAACAGTGAGGAACAGAGGAAGGACAGGGAACGGAACAGGCCTTGCAGGAAGCCACTGGATGCAGCCTGGGAGGGAGGGGGGGGGGGCGAGTGGAAGAGGGGGTGATGTACGAATATTTGGGTTTATTTTCATCCGGTTTGAAATCCCACTGTATTTTCGGGATGACTTTAATGAGGAGTCGTACAGATGGGGCAGAAACATAAGGATTCACCGATACTGGCACCACGCCGACCTGGATTAAGCCGAGACTGAGATGCCCTCCCCCTCCCCGCCCACCACCGCCCCACCCCCCACCCCCGCACCCTCCTGAGTCACATGGCCCGCTCAGGGAGAGGCGCACTTGATGGATAGCGGCGTGAAGCAGCGGGCAGCATTTACACGCTCCGCAACCATCTGCTCCCCCCACCCCACCTGCAGCAGACCCGCATGCAGCCTGAAGCCAGTCAGGTGTTCGACATTTCCGCATTTTAGCGGGGGGGTGGGGTTTCGGGGGGCCCTCCGTGTGACACGACGGCGGTGCGGAATAAAGGACAGCTCGAGCGGTCTCTGAGTCCGCCTCATCCGTATCTAAACAGACTGGCTTGGTGTCAATGCTGTCGCTGAATCTGAAATTACCTCTAAATGGCTCTGGGGTTCCTGGTCACCTGCCAAAGCCCGACAGAGAGCAGATCTCTGTGCATCACCGGCAAATGCACATCCCCCTTCACGACACGGCAAAGCGCGTCGCAAAAAAATGTCAAAGCAGAACGCTAGCTCTTACGCATTTATACAAAGCGACACCCCGTGGTGCTAGAAAGTTGAAACCCTTTCGAATTTTTGCTTTTTGTGAATAGATGTGACCTACAATGTCGATTTTCAATTAAGTCCTAAAACTAAATAAAGAGAATGAAATTGAACTAATGATACGAGAAACTTTGCACTTGGTCCTTAATAAGCAGGGTCAGTCAGTGCCGGGAGTATTTGGGGCTAAGGGCCTTGCCTACGGGCCCAGCAGTGATACGCTTGCTCTGTTAGGTAGGGGATTTGAACTGATGACCTTCTGATCACAAGCCCTAACTCACACCGGCCCACTAGCACATGTCGATATTTATTTCCAGCCATTGCAATTAATATATTCTCACTTAATAAATGGAAAGGAAGTCTGAGAGATTGGAAAGTTGATGACACCCAATATGAGCTGGAAATGTCCTTTCTAAGTTTGCTGAAGTGGCTTTCATCATCTGAACTGTCATGGAGTGTCTTAGCTGTACAGCTGAACAGGATGCGTATGCCTCCCACACAGACACACACACACACACACACACACACACACATAGACACCAGCAGAGCACGTGTGTGTATGCGTGTGTATGCGCAGGGCCCCACAAGCGCAGGAATGGAGTGACAGTAACTAATTTCTCCAGATGAAAAATAAACCCGTGGATAATTATCTGTCTCCAACCACGCTGATCAAAAGAGACGCCTCTCAAGTCTCCATCAACTTAATTCAGTCAATTATCCTGTCTGAATACCCCCCACCCCAAACTGGAGGGGGTGATTAGTAATGTAAGGACTTAATGTGTCCTCAGACATGGCCGAAAGCAGATGGAACAAACTAAACAAAATGGGCAGAATACAGTTAGTCCTTTCTGGTTAGTCCTCGCTGGTTAGTCCTTGCTGGTTAGTCCTTTCTGGTTAGTCCTCGCTGGTTAGTCCTTGCTGGTTAGTCCTTGCTGAAGTCTCTGAGCTCATGATAAAAGGATTGCTGGCTTGTGGTCCAGCCTCGGCAGACTGGTCACATGTCTGTTGGCCTCTGAGCAAAGCCCTTAACCGCTCTGGGGGTGCTGTATGTTTACTGATTGTGTGCAGTGACGTCCCCCCCACCCCAAACTATGGGGAGAGAGTGAAAAATAGGAATTCCAATGTACTTGTGCAAAGGGCAAATAAAGGATTCCTCATTGATCCAGGGCATGTACTTTCCTCACCTTACGGATGAGTCACCAAACGCTTACTCATTCATTCATGCACTGGGTTCTGTGTTATTTTACTGCCTGCCTCATCGCTATTTTCCTTTTATCGTCTCATCTTGTTTGACCTGGGTATAAGACACGTGTGTTGCAAGTAAAATAATCATTATTACAATTGCAGGTAAAATGAATTGAACTGTATGCATTTTAGGGAAAAGAAGCCTTGCTAGACATGATCATAAAAGTCCTTTGTGTTACCAGAATAATGATGTACTTCGTAACATACGTGAATGAAATGTGGCTGATTCTGTTTGACGTCTGTTTGCAGACACTAAGGACAGCAAATGCTACCGCAAATCAGTCACTATTATCCCTGTCCATGATTATAATTGAATTTTAGCTGTACTTACAATTTTTGTGTATTATGCAGGTAGTCCTCACAGTTCTGTTAATTATACCTTTACTAACTTTTGTAGGTACAGATATTTCGTAATATTACATCATTAACTAGTATTATAAATGTGAACACAATACTTGGAGGAGTTAGTGACGTGTCATATTGGGGGGTCAACAAATTGCTGTCAGACGCAGAGGACAATAAAAGGCCATAAATCCCCCCCCCCACCCCGGCAGGAAAGTTGACATCTCATTAACATTTGACTGTTATATAAGACTTCTCAAGAAGTCTTATATACTCTCCAGTCTCTCTTACAGTGACGTTTGACAGATTGCCAAGTAATAGAATGTGCATAAAGAGAGAGGTGAATTGTGGGAGATTTCAATCACACCGCTTGCACGCCCCGTCTGGAAAGTTTGGGAAATGTATAGGAAGTTTCCTGTGCAGCCCCCGCTTCTTGCTGGTTATAATTAGACCTCAGTGCAAACAATGTCTTCATTACTGTCACCTTAAGCTCTTAAGCTGCCTGTAGCATTACAAATGGGACGGTTAATTACCGGCTGTCAATCTATCTCTGTTTTGTTGTTGTTCTCCCGGTGTCAGCACTTGGAACAAAACACTCCGCTGCCCGTGTTCCTCTGGGAGTCCAAGGTCTAGAGACTTCCGTCATTCAGAAGACAAGGACTCGCCCAGTCTGACCGTTGGGAGTACCAGATCCATGGAGACCCACAGTCACAGGAAGGATGACCGAGGGTGGTGAGATATATACCTTGGAGACAAGTTGCAGTGGTGGGGAAGTGATAGTAAACAAACACAAGTATAGTAAAGAATAGTAAACACCTGTCTGACTGAGAACTTAGGAAAGGAACCAAAAAAAGTAGATTACAGCTTGGGTGATATAATCAAGGGACTGATATGTGGTTATTTTTGGCAAAATATGATAACCGGTTCAATGCTTCAAGCATGGAAACTGGGTGAATTTGGAAGGCACGAGGGCATCTTCACTGAGAACGTCCTGTTCCATTTCTGTGAGTTGGGCACTTTTTGGAATTATTTCTGTATTGTTTTAAGTTTGGTTTCTTAAAGGGACCTGTCCTTCATTTTTTCAGTTTTCTCAAATAAAGTTCTGACCTCAGTCTTGTGACCTGATGTACATTCATATCTTCCCATAGCACAAAGGATGAATGAAAGCTGGAGGCCTGTTTGTGAACTAAAAGGACACGATAAAAGCTCAGTCTCTGACAGCAGAGCAGTGCTGTGACTGTGTGTGTGTTTCTGTCAATGACTTATGGCATATTAGACTTAAAAAAAAGAGCAATAAAATGTCAAATCATCAGAAACAAACAAAAGTGGCCATTTCGGTAACACTTTCTATGAAGCCCATAGTCATAAAGCCTAGTAACTGTTCTTATAACTCAATAATGCAGTACAAAGCATCCTTAATGCTTATATTGGCCATTGTAATGCATTATGAAGGTATCTATAGTGCATTACAGATGAGACCTTCACAGAGCATTCATAATGCATAATACACACGTGCATATATTGTGTTATGCCTTTTGGTAAATATTTATGGCCATGTTTGTGATGTTTTATGAATGCATTATTATTTGTTTATAAATTACAAAAAATATGGCCATAAATATTTATAAATATAAAATAATTTCTTGCTACAGAAGTAGCAGAACACATTTCATATTTCAGTTCACGGCAGGCAGCCCGAAATCTGCTGAATAATATCCCTGCCGTATGATGTTATATAAGAATGAAGTTTCCCTTAAAGCATCAGTTTCTTTTCGCAGAGCCTCACACAGCTGCGTCAGTAAGCAAGCGATCTCAGTCCCCGCCAGTAGGCGTAACGGATTTCGAGGCCCGACCCAGAGGCAACATCGGGGTCTCGGCCTGTTCCCGGTAAGAAAGCCTTTGGGCTGGAGCCGCTGCCAGTTTCAGACCGAGCAGGCTCAATTAAACCCCCCCCGCCCCCGCCGCTTCTTGGCTCCGGCCGCCGGGTCCTCCGGGGTCACGCGAGATGAGCGATTCTTTCCCTGTAGCCAAGCGCGGCTCGCTGAGGCAGCACGAAGCGTGCTGGACTTTGGAGTGCTCTCCGGGAAACCCGAGCACCCGCGGGCAACGCCCACTTTGGCTCGCAGACGGCGCCACCGCACACGGACTCCCTCTGCCGCTGCGTCACTCCTTAAGTAAGGAAAACACAACGAATGCTCCTATACCGATGGGCTCATGGGCCTTTAACGCCTCCCAGAAACTAAGCTTCAAAATTTCACTGCGAAATATGCATTACAAAGCATTTACCTCTATTTTATTCAACAAAAACTTTTGTCCAAAGTGACATACAAGCGAGGCAAATAGCACATTGCAGACATACATGCTGTCAAGGAGTCAAATAGGTATAAGTGCAGCTAGGCTGAGCTTCCAGCGGATACCCAGTTACAAGCATAAGCCGTATTGGAGCAGGAGAGAGGCAATAAAGATTCTGATTCTGATAAGAGCAACATGTGGAGTGGAATTAGGTTAATGGAAGGATTCCTGTTGTCATGTCCTGCTTTCCTGCCACTCCCATTCTCCCCCCAGGGGGGCTAGCGAGCCACGCCTGTTGCCTGTTTTGTCTCTTCTCTCCTTTCAGCCCTTGTGTGGATCACTCCAGCTGCCACTTGTTTTCCCCTTTGTCAAACCCGCATTAGAGTGCCTCCCAGTCCTGTGCTCCCCAGTCTTGTCA
>JAODKM010000048.1:5815360-5831942 GCA_026780845.1 Petrocephalus sullivani | reverse complement strand
GGGTGGCGTGGTGGGGGGGTTGGGGGGGGGGGGGGTGGGGGGGGGGGGGGGGCGGGGGGGGGCGGGGGGGGGGGGGTGGGTGAGGCTTCACATTCGAGCAGTTCTCCATGGTTTATTGTGAATGATTAATGATTTATCATCATTAACGCTGTTGTTTTGTGTTATTCTTGCCATCATTAGTGAGCTACCTCACAGCGCGATAAAGTGAGAGGAAACAGAATAAGGCATGTGCGCGTCTTCTTTTTGAGGTACTTTGAGACTTAAATAGTTTGCAGAGCTTCCCAGACTTCAGACAGTTACATTCCCGAAATCGGAAATATTTCTGCATTGCATCCTGTCCCACCCTTATTTTTTTAACCAACCCCATAAATAACAACATGGAGAAGAATCCGGTACAAAAAAAATGTCGTCGCATATTATATCAAAGATAAATGACTCAGGAAAACAAACATTGTAACTTTGGCAGAATAAAAATCCCTGCACAGTTGAGTTCACTCAGTGTGCAAGGTCATTTTACAGTCATATAAAAATTTTCTGGATAAATGCCTTCCCCTCATCAGTAACTGTTGCTTTTAGACCAGTAGGGTAATGATCTGTTGAAGCAAAGTGTGGAAGGCAGGGCGATTTGCCCGGTGGAAAATATCCAGTTGTGTGTGAATACTAGGGGTGAATACTGGTAGGGAGTTTGATTACGGTTATGGAAATGTCCTATGGATACTGCAGTGTATTTGCTTTCACAGGCTGCCTTCACTGCAGTTTCCCTACTCTGTTGCAATCTCTTTCTGATTTGGCAGCTGCCAGTAGCACACGGCCAATCGGCATGACATAGTGCGGTCATGTGACCTGTCCCTTTGTTCACTTCTCAGAAAGCAGACATGAACATGGTGCACTGTGATTATTCTGATGCCACCTCAACAACACAGACGTATATCGCTGCCGAAGGACCGAAAATTAAACTTCGGACGATGAATGTGCTTTAAAAATGTGCTTTTGGGAAATGTTCTTTTAGGAATGTGTAATGTATTGCTTGGTCTTAGTTGTACAATTAATGTTGAAGGATGCACGTTATCCAGTAAAATGCATAAGACTTAAATTGTAATTGCTGGTAGAAGTAAAAAAAAACAAGCACTGATGTCTGACAAACAAGAATAAGGAATTTGCAAAATTTTCAGGAATGTGTCTTACCATTGGAACAAGTGCTCATATCTGAAAAAGAAGATTTTAAAGAATGCAACACAAATATTGATAAAAAGAGCAGAGTTACTACTGAGAGTGGTAATATAAAACTGTACAAGGAGGAAACTGTATACATGGACCAGAAGGCTGAGAACCACCATTCAGAGACATCGAGTCTGATTCTTTCTGAGGAACATACAGACAGGCACTTTGTGCACCTGGACATTCCACAAGTGTATCTTCTGGGAACAAGCTGCTCTAGACTTGTGAAGGACCCATAGTGATCCTGTTAGGCTTCTACACTGGAACCATGACTCCAGTTTGCCAGCTTCAGCAATCCTTTAACCTTCATTGCAAAGCATCTTCTTCTGAAGCTGAGGAGATGATATTCCAGATTCCAGAAGATGTTCAGCAGGTTTGTCTCCTTGTTAACGGAATTCTGAGAATGCATTGCTTGCCGCACATAACGATTTTGCATTCATTTTTCATTATGGTACTGTATTTAGAGGGAAACTGAGGGCATCCCTTCACACCAGAGAAAGCAGCCCCAGATGGAGGCCAGCTATAATCTAGTACATTCCTCACTCACCCTAGTGGCACAATCTGAATGTGACCTCTGACCTCTTAGCCAACGATCTCATAATGGAACCCTGGTGCATCTCCCAGAGATGGGAGCCCTCTGCCTAATGAGAAAATGACATGAAAACATCATCCATCCCAAGAGTAACACTGAACGATCAGACCCAAATAAATACTATATACCCGTATAACTGATAAGGAAAGGGAGACAGATGAGCCCATTATCTGGGCTAAAACATTAAATTGCTTGAGAAAAACAATTGCGGTCCTAATTTTAAGGTAGATCTGCACACTTAATAAAAAAACTTAAAAATAAAGAGAATAAAACACACAGGATAGGAGTGCTGTGTTGCACAGCTCGCCTTCTGATATTCTGCCTTTGGGGAGTGTGAATTACTCTAGTGCTTCTGTCTTGCTCTCCTTTGCTTTAACCTTGTTGTCCAGCTCTTTAGCCGGCTTACTGGAAAAGTGTGTGAAGGGGACTCGGGCAAAGGGAGTGTTGGACTAAAAGGGAGATGGGCAAAGTAAATAATTGAAATTCTAGCTTTGGAGCAGGGCACAGCATGGGGTAAATGCTTATCCACATGCTTTCGCGCATGTCAAGTTATTGGCGGAGTTGAAGTAAAAGCTTTGAAATGCAGACAGCTGACAAAAGAGCAATTTAGCAGATTTCCTTAAGAAAGCGGTCCATGAGTGTGCGCTATGGATTTTGAAAAACAGTGTCTAGTCAACTGTGGGCAATGACATCACTTCCTGCCATAATGATGAGAAAGAACTTGAGGAGCTTTATATCAGATACTGACTTCCGGTGCTGCCTTTCAGAATTTCCTTATGCGTCGTGATGGCTTTATACAGATAATATCACAATTTCTAAAGACATATTTCATGTACAGTATATAGTTCTGAGCAGAAATAACCAGCCGATCACATATTTCAGTTGGAGCACCACAAAACCTTCATGCGTGACATCTCTGTGGTTTGCAATAGTAAACATCATGTTTCTATGCAAGTTTTTCCTATAAGTGTCACTTTTGTGGTGAAATTCCTTAGTAAACACCACATCTCTGTGTGAATTCCTCAGTAAATGTCCCGTTCCATTTGTGCGATTTGCCCAAGAAGACATCACACTGAGATCACACTCGGTAATCTTCCAAGGGATAATTATTCTCTGTCTTTTTTTCACCGTTTTATTTCTCTCTGCTAATGTTCAGGGGATCTGCTGGGTGTGCATGGCTTGCCGTGTTCTGACCCAAGAGCTTGGTGTCCGGAGACCTTAGCCGGTCAGCCTTGTAGATCGGTCAGGTTCACCCAGAAAAGTCTTCGATGCAGGCAGCTCGCTAAAAATATGCAAAATGCCAAAGGCAACCTGAACGGAACAAATACAGACTAAATTAACATGGGAGAGGAAAACAAGACTCAGAACTAAGAATGCTAACACCGCAGAATGGAAATACATCTACGACACAACCCTTTGGCTTGAGTTGCACTCATCTTAATAGAGTTACAGACAGTCCCTGGGTTAAGAACTCATACTTACGAACAACTCGTACTTACGAATAGCCATAAAGCCTATTATATTAAAAATTCAGGTTAAGTACAATGGTTCGTAATTACGAATGCACGCACTACATTTTGATGCTCTTGAAAATTTTGCATGGCTTCAGCGGTTCGCCGGCTTGAGGTACAGTTCAGTACCGTAAGTAGTGACATTTATTATGCCTGTATAATAATTATGTCTTATTATTTTTCGACTTACTAATTCAACTTAAAGACAGACTTAGAGAACGGATCTCATTCGTAACGTGGGGACTGCCTGTATACGTGTAGCTGTTGTTTTCCTGAATGCTTACGCAAACCTCCTTCACTCTTCACTAGGGCTTAAACTACAGGTTTATAACTCGTATCTCTACTTAAACCTTCTAATGTCTGTTGGGGTTCAGAGTAAGTGGACATATAGTATGGCTTTCCCCACAATGTCTTCCAACTCTCAATATTTTTTTTTAATTGTAGGTTTCTCTAGATCTGTAGAACATGGACATTGAGGTGATTTCTTTAGGAATCAGTAGCAGCTTTATGAGGACTCATGTTCTGCTGTGGGTTAAGGGCCTTGCTCAAGGGCCCATTGACATGTGACTGTTCTGCCAAACTATGAGCAACATATCACCAACCATAAGTTATCATTCCACCCCCTACCCAAACATTCCAGCTCTTTTCGTACCCCACAACGGCCAGCCTAGATCATTGACTTTGGGAAAGGATCAGATCGATGTTTCCGACAGTTACAAAACATCAGGAAACCCCATAAAAATTGATCCATTAACCCAATGCACAAGGATCCTGTAGAGTGTGTTGGCTTCAACCTTGTATAGTAAGACAGGGTCACATTTAATTTCAAGTTTGTGCATGAAGGATTTCTAAAAAATTTTGCAAACTATATAGTTAGAACCGTGACTCATCAGATTCTGCAATGCAACCAGACTATCATGCAAATCTTTTAATTGCATTTAGGGCAAATGAGTCACAAGCTCCAGTTTAATGTACTGATAAAACAATACACGCAATAAAACATCTACTGTGGTGACAATCAGCAGCCAAAGGAGATTACCCTCAACTGCATAACAGGATGGCTGAGGGCTCCCCGTGAGGCTTCTAGGTTTGGAATAGTGAATACCAGGAGTATTATGTGTCTTATCATAGAGGAGGGGCGTGACTGCTTGGTGCAAGCAGCCCTCCCTCATTAGCACTGGAGCAGAGGAATCATAGTGGAGATGGGCAGCTGATAAGGAGTCAGTGAAGCCAGAAAAATGTCACACGCGGCATGACCCGCCTCCTCTGTCGCCCTAAAAACCTGCTCCACATTCCCATCATGCACCACCATTTCACTGTAGAGGATGCTTTGAGAATCACTGTATGGTTAAAATCAGAGGTGGACATTTCAGGTCCAGGAAGTAAAAATCCAGACCAGGATTTCGTTTCAACCAGCCAGTTGAGCACTACAGGTATGTAACTGTGACGCTACTGGTTGGTTGAAACAAAATCTTGGTCTGGATTCTTACTTTCTGGACCCGGACTATCCACTTCTGGTTATAATAATATATCATGTTATGTCCCCTTTCTCTTTTATCCAATATAACACTAACTTCAAGTTGGGTCTGACACTGTGAGGGTGGACCAGTAACTGGACCAGTAAACCAGGAAGACTGTTCCGTTTGTTCTCCAGTTAATAGCCATCCAGAAGCGATATGACTGCAAAAAAGCAGAAGGGCTTGACTCATACCTTTCATCTTACCTTCAGAGGAGAATAAATTTAAGGAACCACACAAATAGGGCCAAAAATCTTTATATGAAAATGCACATGTGAATTATTCGAAGATTCTAATTAATGACCTGCTCACACTCACTCACTATGTCCCATGCCTGCAATCTTGGCCATGTGATTCCCAGCAAGCGAATGTCAAAGGAGCTATCTTAAGCTTAACCTGGAGAGCTTAGTGAAAGGCTCTGAGAAATGAATCTGTAATGACTTAAATGAAGCCTGATGTTTGGAAGAATGGCTCCATATTAGAGTTTACTGAATGTAGACTGAGGTTCATAAATCCACAGAATGAGTATATTAGAACTTGACATTCCTAGTGACCATCCTACTGAGCCGATACACTGGTCTTGCACATGGCGATCGGCTGTCCGTAAGTTGGCAGCTCTGTAAATCATGTTTCCAAAGCCATGCTAAATGGTTGTGATAAGGCAGAAACTCCCACTGAAACCTATTACTGATAAAATGGGGACTTTCACAACATAAAGGTTATTTTACTATGAGGCGATTATATAGCAGATAAAGCCTTAGTGAACCATGGATGATGCCGACCTCAACCTTCATGTGGTCCAAGACAACCATATATGAATAACTTCTCTCATCTCATTACCTTCAGAGGCAAAAATATTTTCCACAGCTTTGATCTCTGTTACTGTTACAGCCCACAGGGGATGAACACCCTAACGGTTTTGGAAAGGAATTGTCATGATGCACGTTTATTGTTTTTGAAGAAATTCAATCGGCCGGCATGACAAACATGGTTCGAAATTAGGCAAAAATTGTAAAAGCAATCCGAGTTAAATGTACGATCCCATGATAAGGTCATATTCTCTTGACTTCACAGCAAACTGAAGTGGTGCAATCGTGTGGCAGAGACTCGTATTCTCAGAAATTACATTCATAGGAGAATCACTGTGCCATTTGTTATTCTAAAAATGGTTACAGTGTCCACACCATGGTAATCCTTCTGCTCAGGCACGAATGAGGTTTTTTCCCCATGCTGTACTAATAGCTTGGAGCATTTCGGTATCTGTTGTCCGGGTAAGATTTAAGCTAAGAGCTATGCAATGCCAAAAGTGGTGTTCACTCTTCGCAAAAACCATATGACGCAAATGCTGCATTTTAAAAAAAGCAATATTATTACACATATATACCAGGGTGCATTTAAATATAAAGTATTATGATATACAGTATGCCATCCCAATGAGCATGTGCCTAAATTAAGTTTGATGGCTCAGGTTTAGCATATCAGCCAAAAAGCTTTTGATGGACTAGGTTTTGAATATCAATCAATATACCACCGCACTGCATTCTGTCCTTGTCTGTGCAGCATCAACAGTCTGGTATACAACATCCAAAATAGCCAAGATGACATAAGGACTTCTCTAAACACAGCACTTCTACTGAACTGAGGGAAGCTGCACTCGTGTCGCCTGACCGCAGTGTCAAGGTCGACCTCACACGCCGACACACTCCCATCTCCCAACCCCAGTCACAGGCAGCACGTTCCCATCGCAGTCCTCTTCGGGTGTCCTCCTGTCTAGTCTTTCTGTGTGGATTTCAGAGTAGGAGAATCCCAAAACCATTTACTAGTGAAGGAACCTGAGATGTTATGCAGGAATAGGCACACTAATCATAGTTGAGCTGATCAAAGTATCATAACAGAGTGTAATTACTATACTGTTATTATATTATTGACCTCAGTATTTACAATGGCATTGACGGCTAAGCTAAATGCTAATTGCAGACTATGCTAACTGATAGGTTATAGCTATTTCACATGTAAATATGCATATTTGCTAAATAAACATCTACAGCTACTCAAAAAGTTAACCTTTCCCAGTTCTGCGAGCATGTTCATAGGCATGCACATTATTATCAGAGGTAGCAAGTCTGCGTTGTTTTCTCTCCCAGCAGGCACAGCTAGTTTTTCGCCCATTCCCACAAATACCCAGATTTTAGGCCTGTGTTGTACGATACCAACTACCCTACCAAAATATTTTTTTTCTGCTGGAGGCCTGCTGTGGAAAGAAAATGGAAAGACGAGGCAGGCAGAGGAGTGCAGAGTGAGCAGGAGGCCCGCCAAGAGATTGTTAAATTGTTAAAACATTTGCACATGCATCGCATTAATACCCAGACAGTGTCAATAGTCCAGTATGGAAAGCCTGACTTTACCATAACAACCAGTAGATATGCACGTTGTCACCTCATTGTTTTTTCTTCTTGCTTGCGGCATATACGCCGCCGTCTGCCTGTGGATGCCCCCCTCCGGCGTCATAATGGTTCAGTCCACGGGTCACGTTTCACTGCTGTTGGCAACTTATGCCCTTCCCCAGCATGACAGAATCCCCCCCCCCCCCCCCCCCAGAAAGACTGCAAGCAGCAAGCTCAGGCAGGATCTTTGAGGAGGTCCTAATATAGCTCAGTCCCTTGTGGTGTGGCATCAGCACAATTAACAGGGGGAGCACACTTTACAGGATTGGGGGGGGGGGCAAAATGATGCAGGGCAGCACACAGACAGACAGCAATAGGTGCAGAAAGACAGATGCATTCACTGAGATTTATGTTCCGCGACACAACCGCTGCTGTAGGAACTATAGCCATGCGTGTTCTGCGGCCCAGCCGGGTCAGACTGTCAGTGCTGCATGTGCTACAGCTCTGCTGGTTAGATCCGTCACACTACAGGCCCTTTGAAGATCTCCCCCCCTACAGAGACCTAAGCCATTGTTCCTACACACCCATCTTCCCGTGGCTACAACCCTCCTCGGCTGGTGGGCTTGAGAATGAGTCGTCATTCACTGGTCCCAGCATGCCCAAAAATTTAGCACTCAGAAGCAAGCACAAAACAGACCAGATGCAGAATTTAGACAGCTGTGTCTCCCGACGTGTCCTCGGTGTCTTTCAGTACTGACTGCAAATGCTGATGATAACCTGCCAGTCATACGCAAAAATGAATTATTATTAAGGTAGTTGGCAACTTCATCAAACTCCATGGTGTGTTTTCTGCTCCAAGCAATTACATTTATAATTTTTGATAATAAACTTTTGCCCTAAAACCTGTTTAATTATGCATACCAAAGAATCATTCGCATGATAATTCCAACATTGACTCATATATCATCTATGCATAATATGTTAAGATTGCTAATCAATGTATTTGTAGTGTTATCAAATAGCTCCAGCCAATAATTTGTGGCAGGGAATTGATTTTATTTAATACTCTGCACAGTATTCATAAAGGAAAAGAGATAATTAAGTGTCTAATCTTGAGCTGTGTTGGTCATTAGTATCTGAGTGGAATTTTTATAATTGGGAGAAAGGATTCATATGTTCGTCCACATTAAACGATAGCCTGAAATGGAGTAATACAAGCTGAGCGCTACACCATGATTGGACAGAGATGCCTAAGTCTGTGAGTCAAATGATCGATGTCTTTAGCATTTCTGTGATGCAGCGTTTAATGGCCAGATTACCCGTTTGTTTTCCAGGCATTTTGATTTACTGTGCCTTGGATGAGAGGTAAATCAATTAAATAGCTACGAGAGGCAGAAAACTAATTAAGGAGAAAGCTCTTCTTAAGGGGAAGCACAGTACTGCAGTAATTTGACGACATTACATTAAGTCTACTGGACCTGCATCGCTATTAGAGGACATGAGTTGGTTTTAGAAGAAGCATATCACTACTAGACCTCATAGCTTTTTACTAACTGTATTACTACTGGAAGATAATATTATAATAATCATTTTCGGTTTTGTATCAATATGTACATTCCCCATAGTCCGTAATCTTTCAGAAAAGGTGGTAACCTTCATTTCAGTGATAATTATCAATTATGTCAAAGTGATACAAGGTCAATGTGCTCAAAGATATTTGGCTGAATAGGGTCCTGCTTCAGAGCAGAATAATGTTATATTCAGGGCTGATTGTGACACAATTCATAAATGAATTACACCTCATTACATCCCATGCTGACTTTCCCCAGTCACATGGAATATCTCATGAGCCAATCAGAGTAATATAAAGAAAATGTATTCCTGTCACTGGACACCCCGTGATGACCAGAATTCGTACCAACCAATTACAGTCAATTTCATATACTTTATGAACCAATCGCATGGATTTTCACATCCGTGCTTTTACACCTCTGTCTGTCCTGCTCAGGGGCCACCAAGGACATGGGGAAGATGCTGGGGGGCGAGGAAGACAAGGACCCCGAGGCAGAGAAGGAGAAGGAGGAGGAGAGGCAGGAGGCGTTAAGGCAACAGGAGGAAGAGCGGAAGGCCAAGTACGCCAAGATGGAAGCAGAACGAGAAACCATACGGCAGGGGATTAGGGACAAGGTGAGGAAGCAACCGGCACTTTGCCAATCAGAGCACTGCACTAATGACCCCCCAGGCAGCACACATGAATGTAACCCTCCCTTATAGTGCAGTGTTTCGCAAAGCAGGGCCACTCTCTAGAGTGGACTATATGGAAGGGAGCAAAAACGTAGGACATCTGGGGCTCCCTGAGGACTGGGCTCGGAAACACTGCTCTAGTGTAATTATTTTTGGATAAAAGTATCAGATGAATCAATAAAATAGATAAAACTGGCCACCCAACAGAGCTAATTAAAAAAAAAACTATAAAAAAGGTGAAAAGAAAGTGTATTGCATGTCCACTCAACTTCTTGAGTGGATATAGGGCTTGACGAGTGTGAGTTAAGGTGACTGAAACCGTCACAATGAGTTTAGCGTCAACCATAGAGGTCCTGACAGAACCAGGCCGAAGAAAAATCACTGGACGGTTTCAGAGACCATCGCAGGGAGCTGAACCTCATTACAGAACAGACATGTACATTTGCCTCAACACGGGACTTCTGGCAGATATATAATTTAACATTTCCCATTAATGAACAAAAAATGTAATAATACCGAGGTTCAGTAATGCTAAACCACTTTTAAAAATAAATGTTTTAATACCTGAACTAGGTCTTACCAGAGTTGCCTAATCTATGTAGGTCACCTTGAGTAAAACACGTAGAAGTCGGCTGATTTCCAAGGAGACCGTTTTGGAAGTGGAGCGATTTAGGTGATAGACACTGTTTAGATGAAATGTGAAGGATGTGGACATTGTACCTAACAAAAGCCTCATTCTGTCACAGTATAAGTTTTGAAACACATCTCCCTTCCAGTTCATTTTTTTTGTCATGCAGACTGGCTGAGAATCCATAATATTTCACTTTTTTGCCATAAGTTAAATCTTCCCCCCTTTCATGTTTAACTTCGTACATAAGATTTTATTTATAATGCGGCTCAAATGCCACCAGACAGGTGGGTAACCTGAGAACGCTGGCGCTATTGGACCCTGTAATACAGGATATTAGACAGGCGCTCAGAATAAGAGGAAAATGATGTCCATACAATAGGACAGAGGAAAATGATGTCCATACAATAGGACAGAGGAAAAACAATGTCAGGATATCTAAAGGATTCGTAGATGTCAAATTTTGACATGAGTGCCACCCCTTGTGGGCTCATTACTTGTTTATCAAGCGATTAGGATTAATGCACAATAACGATGCTATGTACTATGTATTTGTATTTCTCAACAAGGCATGAAGGCTCATACAGCGGTGTTAAGACTAAAAACCATGGCTTATTATATAAGGTGCATTATATGGTGAGATTTACAGTTAATACAAGTATTTCTCCTCATCAGTATAAGGTTCACTTTCAGCAAAATGGTGAAGTGTTGCACGGCGTTTTCTGTGCAAAACAGTGAGAATGACTCTGAAAAGTGTGAAAGGAATGTTACTTTATTGGGATTCGGCAGCATGGGTGTGTACGTTATATACATATTCAGTTACATATGAAAACATAGTAATGACTGTCAACTGTGTTACAAAAGATACAAAATCTTATCAGTAGCTCAGACTATTCGTTATGGCCTGAACCCGGAATGGTCTGTTGCAGACTATTCTTTATGAACTACAATCGCTTAGCATTAGGAGTACATGTTAACCGGGTGGCCTTTTAGCGTATATTTACAGTCATTCCTGCCCGCTCTGAGTTGTTAGGAAACCACCATGTAAAAGGAGATTTAAAAAAATTAGTCATGAGTAGGACAGTATCAGTGGACATTAATGTGGCGATATTTTATAAACTTCAAGACTAATGGAGATGAATTATGGTTTTATTCATCCTAAGGTTTCTAGGTTTTTGGTTCACCCCTTGGGTGCTCTCTGACCTGCTGGTTTGGGGCATAATAATAAATATCTAAAGCTATAAAAAAATGTTGTGTGTGACACTGGTCATATTCACACAAATAGCCCTTCCTAAATTAAGCAAGGGAGATTCTATGATTCAATGAATGATTCTATGATTCAATGAAAAGCCAATGAAATGTTTGGATTCTGTAAGTGATGGGGAGGGGCTCTCCGGGGTACCAATCCACTTTCAGCTGGCACCAGTGCCCCTCTAGCCCCGCCCCTGTGTACACCCATGAAGCTACAATGCTAACTACTAATGAAACTAACTGCTAGGCATTGCTGTGAAGTACTGCCTGACGGTGGTTTGGTCCCGCCCACGGGACCGGTGTGGCGGGGGTGTGTGACCGCGCCTCTTCTTCCAGTACGGCATCAAGAAGAGGGAGGAAGCCGAGGCGGAAGCCCAGGCAGCCATGGAAGAGGCCACCGAGGGGAGTCTGACCCGGCCCAAGAAGGCCGTCCCCGCGGGCTGCGGTGACGCTGAGGAGGAAGAGGAAAGCATCATGGACTCGGTCATGAAATACCTCCCCGGGCCTCTGCAGGACATGTTCAAGAAGTAATGACCCCCCCCCAGTCCCCCGGGCAGCCACTAGCGTTACCCTCCCATTTCTATCACAGACTCCCCACACCCGGCCTAGAGACTTAGGATATAGATCAGATTTACAACCTACACATCCTTCAGCAGTTTATTTGTAAATAACCTCCGGTTAAGACTAATAATAACAACGACAAAACACGTACAAACAGCTCAGAGTATAAGCCATACTTTTACCTGATTTTTGCCGTTTATAATATTTATATATAAATATATATAAATATATAAATATGGACCTCCATTTTGTGCATCAGTCGGCCCATAGCTGCCCCCCCCCCCCCAGACACCCCACACCACACATATAGCGGGAAACACGACTCCTTGTTGCTGTCGAGCACCAATCAGACAGCCAGACATTACATTTACTTCAAGGTTTTCCAAGCGAATGGCAGTGACCAAGCCGTTTGTGTATAGCTGTATTCTTCTCCTTTGGTTTTCTATTTTGGGGCAAATTCCAAGAGGATTTAAGGCAATAATTCAGGCCCTCAAAGTCTCTGTCTGGTCTGGGCCAGAGTAACGGGGGCATATTAATGTGCATTGAACACATCCATTAAGGACTATCCTTCACATCTCAGACGTGCGAAATTTCCGCCATTAAACACCGTTTCCACCGCTCATGTTTTCAACGGCTAGCCGAGTGCTAACCGAAAGATGCTACTTCAGCAAACAAAAATGACATTTTCATAAATGTAAATAGTTGCTATTTATTAGGAGACATCTGATTTAGTCTGAAATTTATTTCGACTCAGACATCACGGAAACAGATGATGGTGCAATATGATTTCTTCTGAAGTTGTCCTTTACCAGTCGCTTAATTACGAGAGAATGTAACCTTAATCAGCAATAACAGACTGTGTTTTTTTGTGAGAGTTAGGCTTGTTATGTAGAGAAAATGGGTAATTGGCATTTCAGAGTTGTCTTCCTGTCACGGATGATCAATGATAAGGGGTAAGTCTGCGTTAATGGTGTAAGTTTTGGACAAACGTCCCTTTGCTCATTATGGATGTAGAAGTGGAAATATTGTAATGCTTGGGAAAATTTTGTAAGATCTTATAGTGGGCTTACATATGGGATATGTGTGGGTGAAATTTGTGCCCTGGATGAGTGTAAAGAGATTTTCGTGTATGATGTCATTGGGTTTGATGGTGGAGATGGGTTGGCCCATTTTCGTTGTACGGTTGTGCCTCTGTGGTGCCCGTTCACACCTCACATTTTTGTCAATCGAGCCATAGTTTGTAAATTCCATACCTGGCGATCTCTTTGTTCTGCGAGATGACGCATGAATAAAATGAATTTACTCGTCTGAGTCGGGGGGGCTCTTCCCATATCCATCTGAATGGGTCCTGGAGGTCATATTCTGTGCAAGAATCATCTTCGAGTTTGTAGCTTGGTGTTGTACAGTCTTACTGCATGCCGAAGCAAAGCATTGTCTGTCCTCTTAACATCCAGCACTGGGGAAAATGCAGGGTGATTTAAACTGGACGAAATTAAATCGAAGGAACATTTAGAAGATCATTATAACGCCATGAAAAATGTAACTGGCGGAAAATAAGTCAGATTATATGACATTCAGATATGTTAAATATACACTGTAGAAACAAGTAGGGGTGATAGGTGAATACCAATAATTTCCTGTGAAATCACACTGTTATTATGACACCTGTGGCATAAATCGACGTGATGTAAAAATGCTGGCAAACATTTTCATTCCTATTTCCACTATCTTGTTCGAACCATCATAACATGGAATGTAGATGTCGACCTATGATAAGATCTCTCCCCTCAACAGGCTTACTGGCCATTCCCCTTCCTGCTTGCTTTCAGTCTGGTAACTGTCACATGCCGTTTCATTTATTACACGTATGCATGGTCCACGCGCATCCCGTCCAGGGTGAGCCGTGATTTCTGGGAGTGGCTTCATATTCTGGAAATCAGTTATGGAGCGCCGATGGATATTTAATGTTGGCCTTTAAATATTTATTACGTCCATTTTGGTTTGCACAAGATGCGGGAAACTGTGAAGATGAAATCACAGACACCTAAATTAGTTCGGCTTCAATGCGTCGTTCGTATGAATGGCATTGTTTATATCTGATTATTGTTCCGAATTTTTTGTAGTTGATTAGTTTTGCTGTTATGCAAATTGGTGACACTAAATTATCAATGGTGTGTGTGTGTGTGTGTATGTTGGTGTATGTGTGTGGCCTTCAATGGACTGAGATCCTATCCAGGTTTCTTCCCTATCTTGTGCCTTGTGATAGGATTCAGGATAGATTGATGGATGGATGGATATATTATGTAAAAATTCTCTAGAATTATATTCTGTAATTTTTGCACGTCGGACAGGATATTCTTCACAGACACAATTAAGTCAGCATTTTCATCCATCCATCCACCCATCTTCCAAATGCTCATGCTGATTTTTGTTTATTATTATAGAAAGAAGTACAGTTGTGAGTGGTTTGTATAAACTTTAGGAATGCTTGATGTCATGCACTTGTCACATTTTTGTTCAGTTTATCATCATTCTTTTTTTATCCATCCGCCATAACTCACAGATATCGACCAAGAAATATCCTTGCGTTCCGTGCTTTGGACATTACTCACTCGCCTTTTTTTGGCACTGAATGGAAAATAAACGTTTATTTTAAGTGACTTAAATAAATGACTTAAACAAATGAGTAATATCACAGCGAAGCACTGTACAGTATCTCCTCGCGTCACAAACGGGATTCGAGTTTTTAGAGACAACCTGAAGTATATCCCAATATCTTCCAGTTGTTTCCGAGAGGCTTTGAAAGTCTCTTGTCAGTGGGCGGTCATCCGTGTGACATCTTTTTTTTTTTTTAAGATTAGACAGAGGTAAAGCCACCGCAGGCATGACGGTCACTGCCTGCTTAGCCAACGGATGGGAAATGTCACAACGGCATTTATTCCCGGCTGGGTCAGTAGTTGGGGGGTTCAGTCCACGAGCATCTTCTGTTTTAAATGAGAACCTACATTTTAGACACCTCAAACCATCGTAATAAAGCAAATCAGTGACGCCAAAACATTCCCTTGCTGTGCCCTGAATGTAACGTCTACCGTTTCACTGCATTGTCTTTAAATGTTCCCCTATATGTTTAGAAGATAAGGGTGAATTTTTTCTGTGTTAATGTTTCTGTCCTTGGTGCCTGTTCGGAAAAAAAAAAAATCTGTGTAGTATGTGCTTCATTTTGTATTGGTCTCTCTCTCTCTCTCTCTCTCTCTCTCTCTCTCTCGTTCGCGCTCTCTCCTGTTTACACACACAAGCATGCGTGGTGCATTCCTGCGGCAAGTTTTGTAAGATACCCCCTGTGCGTCCTCTGTGTTTAAACTGCCTGTCAGCTTTCACCGCATGCCATCCAGACAGGTCATTCAATGGTGTAATCATCACACACCAGAAAAAAAAACAATAAAGTGATTTTATATGATAAGTCCCCCTGGTGTCTGTTTCACACATCGCATAGAAACAGGTGCCTGGCACGCCCCCCCCTCGCAGTCTCCCAGGAGCCAAATATCACGCCCGTATACAATCATTACTATTAGTTCTTTTGGGATCACTACGATTGTAAAATGAAAGCTGCTATCTGCAAAAGATGCCTCATTTAACAGAGTTTCCGGCCTGAGTTTATTACTGCTTAGAACGTGCTTAGGATACAAAGTTTATGGCCTGTGTTTAAGACTATGGAAATAATCCTATCATGATTTTAATCACAGTACATGTGCTTGCTTTTGAGATCTCGGTAAGACAAGGCAGTGGATCTCGATGCGGCTGAGATAAGATTATTAGAATGGTTTCATCCTTATTAAATGTTTAAATCTAAAACAGGGTGATGTAAAGATTGGGTATTTCCAATGTACATGTTATCATGCAGAACATCAAATGGAATCAGGTTTTTCACCTGCAGCAGAAAACAGGCCTTCCTGAGTCTTGTTGACGGTGAGCATTTTCAGCATCGAAAGTGAAAATGACTGAGAATCACTCACTGAAGAAAAAGAACAGAACATTTTTTGGCCAAAAATTCCCAAACTATATAAAATGATTACCCCATGATGCTTGGCGGCAACAGTCACTAGACACCCTAGCAGAGAAGCTGAGGGAGCTGTCTGGTCATGTCACTGCAGCAGTTTGGTACATCTAAAATTGAATACTTACATAGTATGTACTGAATTTTGTTGGAAGCCTACTACTCAACTGTTAATATAGTATGTACTGTATGTGTGCATGAGAACATTGCACATGCTCTCAGACATACTGCAGTCGCTGTCTGGCATATTACCTGACCGGGATGTTTACTAGTGATGTAGCTTTACACCTGCGAAAATTGCTACAAAATATCATTGAAAAAACTGTACATTGTTTTCTACTGACATTTGTACAGAGACAATATTTCCTCCTGCCATCTTGACAAAAATGTCTGAGTAGGTAACATTCTTCATTTCTGGTTGCCATTCCAGTGGCCTTGTGGGACTGCAGTATGGTCCATTGGTGGCACGGAATGTATCAGGAGAACTGGTAGCCTACTGACTCATCAGACACTCCGCTTTCCATACAATATTTTACCTACTGCAATAAACAAGTATGTGAGTTTGGGCAAACCCTTGGCTTGTGAGCAACAACCTGGCAGGAAGGGCTAAAGTGTGTAAGTA
>JAODKM010000048.1:5770727-5782209 GCA_026780845.1 Petrocephalus sullivani | reverse complement strand
ATTTTTAATCAGATTAATCACGATGCTGGATTAATCCGCGTTAACGCGTCAATTTTGACAGCCCTAATATATATATAAAAAGTAATATTTCTGCCTTGCGGATCAAGGGAATAACATTATGGAAGAATTTGCTTTATGCTTTCACTTTTGAAAATGTATTTGATAATGAAACGGTAACTAATGGTGACAAATAAAGTTACGACACGAAAAGAAAGACATGGTGATACTTTGTAGCCATTTATTGTGATCTATTATGCCATATTCTCGTAATGTACTACTTGCCTCGGCTGCACATTGCTTGGATGAAAGCGTCTTCTCAATAAATGTAAATGCAAATGCGAATGTGCATAGGGTGCATCTTCTGTAGCGGAATGAGGTCTCCTCTGGAGATTAAAGAATTTAGTTTTAAAGAGAAACAAAGCTGGTAATGGGAGTGTAGGGGAGAAGGCGGCTCAGCTGGGCTTTTACAAGCCGTTAGACACGTGAAGCATTAATGCAGGCCTCCGTAATCCGGAGGCAGCGCGCTTTTCATGCCGAGCGGTTGCTGGTAATTGGGTTGATCGTCTCAAACACGTGAAGAGAGGATAATTTGTCCGGAAGCCCAAGGTGGGGGAGGGGGATGGGGACGGGGGAGTTGTGTTACCAGGGTTATGATGCACAAAAAATAAAATTCACAGGCAATGCAATGCAAGGCCTCCTGTTACCCCTTGGCAGCGAGAGTTTCTGCAAGGTCATTGCTAATAGACTGTAGTCTGAAATTCGGTTTGGTTAGGATAATACAGATTGTTCTATGTTCAAGATTGTGTGCTGTCTAGGGGAGACAGTGACTGCAAGGCTCAGCACTGTAGCCTGCTCTCACCCTGACATTGATGAACACAGAGGGATGCATTTGTCATCTGTGAACGGGAAGCTCCTGAAAGGTTTGCATACCAAGTGTCACTGCCCAGACTGTCGCAGAATAACATTGGACTAAATTATTGATATTTGTATTTATCCTGTGTGCTGAAACGCATAGGTGGATTTCAATAGCTACTCCTAACTGTATTGTATGTTAACTCTTAGTAGCAATATGAAATATATGCCTTCCTCTGTATTTAAGGCCGTTTTATTTTTATTGCGTGCTTGGTAGCTCTGTTGCATCACACCTGCAGAGATGGGGGTTTGAATGTTACCTTTGCTCTGCGTGGGCAGAATTTGCATGTTTATCCTGAATTGTGTGGGTCTCCTCCCGCAGTAAAAACAACATGCAGTTAGACTAATTACCGTCCCTAAACTGCGTGAGCTTATAGACATCCTGCAATGGACTGACATCCTGTCCAGGGTGCACCTCAGCCTTGTGCCCTGCACTATCTGGGATAGACTCCATGCATTCATAACCAGGATAAGTGGTAGGAAGATGAATGGATATTTATCGCTTTGTTTTTAGTTGTATAACAAGGCATTTACACCTCAGTGCATTTAAAATAAATGACAGTCCTGTAAATGATAACTATAATCTGTAATATTCTTAGGCCATGATGATGCATTAGCAGAAAAATCTTAACAGTTATATCTGTGCATGCTTGAATATGTAAAGTGATCTACTTACTGGATTTATCTGACGTAAAACTGATTATCTTTCTGCATCCATACTTGATGTATAAATAAAAGTAATTAAAATTGGTTTATTTCATCTGATTTGATTGCGGGGTAAATTAGCAAACTGCATTATTCAGCTGCACGTATTCACACATTTTTGCTCTATATTTCTGTCTCCAGACAGCTATAATGTGCAATACATCAGCTCACACATTCTTTAAGTGATCACATGACTAGGGATTTAAGCTTTCCCACCATTTGGCCAATGACAGCAGAGTCTGCGGCTGATTGATGGTCGAGACCCGCCTCCAGGTGCCCTTATTATGTAACCATGTCAGTGTGACTGATATCTTTAATTAGCTTTGCAGGGCCAAAATATCAAGATAATTCACAATCCTTCTTTTTCTCCAGCAGTTCCTTTGCAAGGAGCACAGCTGAGCCAAACAGGCAGAGACCTAGAATATGAGATCTAACTGCCCCTATTACAGCTAGATCATACATTCATATATTATGTTACTGTGTTCAACAAGCAAGTCACAGCTACTGGGCCAAAGTGGCAAATTAGGCCTCGATTCTGCGTAATATACTGAGATTGCTGGGTTTGAAACCTCCAAGGCTCTTCTCTCAGTGCAAAGCTGACAAGCGCAAATGTTTGTATGCTTTTCATTCAGAGAATTTTGACTTGGGGAGTGTGGGGGTGGCAAACTAATAAACTAATATTCTTAATAATTCAAAAAAGAGATCAAGGTTGTGCAGATATTGGCTCTGTGTTCAATATTACATGCTGTCACACATGGAAAGACCATCCATCCATCTTCCAAACCACTTATCATCTCTAGGGTTCACTGGACCTGGAGTCTACCCCAGGAAGCACAAGTCAGGGGACACCCCACAAACCCACACACTATGAACAATATATAGATCCTATAGATAATTATTGAAGATCCTGTATCTCTCAGAAATACCAGGAGAAGTGCAGAGCAGCACTGCTTTAAAGAACATTATAAGCAATGTAGAGGACTTGTGATATGAATCATTTGTGCAACCATATAATACGAAATTGGTTCATGATATTATCTGCTGAGACTATGAAAATGAAATAACACGGCTTGCGATGCAGACCTCCTCTGACAGAACTCGTTTGCAGGGTATTGGATTCCAAAGTAACTAGATAAATTTCTCAAACGTATTTTGAATACCTCAAGGTAGCGAAAATTGTATGGGTAGTGTCCCAATACACAGAACCCAACTGCAGTTCCCAGGGGAGTCCTAAATTGGGGAATCTGCAGGGGTGTTCCAAAACACAGAAACCCACTCCTCTTCTCCAGAGTGGCCCAAATAAGGGGAAATGGCTGGTCTTCTGAGTAGTGTCCCAAAACACAGAAGCCAACTGCAGTTCTTTGGAGTGTCCTAAATTGGGTAAGGACTCCGGTTTGCTGCAGAACGCCCTGAAATGTTACTGTTGTATCCCAAAGCAAGAGGGCCTGGCGCAGTGATCTTCAGTGGGAATCCCCTGTCCTCCATCCTTCCTTATTATCCTGTCCCATCTGATGATTGACTGTTTTTTTTCCCAGAGCCCGGCTTCCTTGGTAGAATCATTCTCCCCAGGCACTTCCTTCCCCTGCTGATCCAATGTCAACACACCCCTACGCTCCTGTAGCACTGCCGCTGTGCTCTCAGCAGCCGCCCCTCACCGGACATAAAGACAGGCCCGCGGACCAGCGTGTCGGCACACCGTGACTCACTGCGAGGATGTCACGTGACCGGGCGCAGAGCGGCCCCTGCATCCGCGCAGGGTGAATCGATTCCTTAATCTGCCGCCTCGTTCTGGAAAATCTAATTATGCTCGTGTTAGATTAGCATAGCAAATGGTATGTGCGGTAAAAAAGGGATGGTAACTTACCTCTCTTGGCAAAATTAGCTTTGTATCTCTGCACGGAGCCTCTCAGTAGCGTTAAATCTTTATAGCCAACATTAGGTAATTGGTTCTTCTGCTGTAAACACTGGCAGCCAAGCTCTTTATGTATTAAGACACAAAAACCCAAGAATACTTAAGGAAACAAACACACAATTGGAATAAAAAGCAATACTAACACTACACGTTGGAACAGTAATGGAAACATAGCAAACAGTATTTGGTCAGTTTAATATATTTCTGAATCCTTTAATTCAACCGAAATTTACTTTTAGTTAGAATTTATCATTATATGAAATTTATATTATATATATTATATATTATTCCCCATAAATTAAAGCTTTGATTAAATGACATACAGTAAGCCTGTCCATCCACACTATTTCACCTGAATTCACCAAGCTGGCCCTACCTATGGCAGTCTGGGAAAATCTGTCCCCTTTGGACCAGCTAGGTTGCAGCACCTGAGGCATCTGCTGCAGATTAATCACCATGGCGACGGGAGAAGCGCTAAAGCCAGCAGCACTGCTCCACCTCCCACTGGCCCGCCGTGTGAAAAGCTTCATCAGATCCAGCAGATACAGGAGTTTGGCATGAAATGGGGACACTTTATCAGCAGGGTGTAATGGTAAGCAAGCTGAATAATATACAAAATACAGAACAAACACATGATGTAGCTATTGTGCACATAAAATATTTCACATATTTTATGTACATTATATCACTTATTCATACATTATACAGCTCACACTGATCAATATTCATACATATATACTCTCCCTTAACTATATTACTCTTATAAATACTACCTGTAAATTTCTTATACATTCTCATTTATATACTGCCCTGCTGCACCTCAATGTCTAGTGCACTTTAATGTCTGGTGCACTTTAATGTCTGGTGCACTTTAATGTCTAGTGCACTTTAATGTCTGGTGCACTTTAATGCACTATTTGCACCTACTGTGCACTTTCTAGTTAATGCCAAACTACATTACATTGTACTAGTACAATGACACTAAAGTTGTATCATTACCCTCCGCAAATCCCACACACATATCTGCATTGTCCTTCATAAAAACATTATATATTCAAACTTGAAAACACTCAAAAAGAAATTTCTGTTCTGTGCATTTACACAGTGGGTTTCTGTATACAAAGTGGGTTTCTCATCCCATAAGCATAAAACAGTAGCCCAGTGCTGAACCCTACTTGCACTTAAATAGAATCAGTAAATCAATCATTTTAATCTTAATAATCATCATGATTATTACTGTGGCTTAACTGCCGTGCTCACCCAGTCCATTATGAATGTTAATGTGCGGGGCACTGATATGTTTGTACTTATGTGCATTTCCACGCACATGATTAAAGAAATGATACTGGAATGAACAGGATGTTTTATGCTGGGTGTCCCTGTTTAAAAAAGGTTGGAAACCCCTGTTTCCCTGATAGAGTTAGAGTGTGTAAGGTCAGAAGCCCCCAAACAGCCGCAAAACAGCCCTGGGTCCCAGGGTGCGATTGCATAGACAGCCTCTCGGTTTAGCTAGCAGAGTCCCTCGTGTGCGTCTCAGCATTGAGCAGAAGTGGGCGGAGCTGATCTAGGGGGCACTGTAGCATTCGGGGGGGGGGGGACTGGAAAGAATAAAGCAAACTATTATTATTATTATCTGTCATTTCAGGTTAAAAATGGTTTGTCTTCTCGAGACAAGCAAGCCTGTATAAGCAGTTAACCGAGAAAAAGTTATGCTGTGAACATACCTGGAGCAGGCATGACCTGTCGCATTGCAATTAGTCTAATTAATCTTCAGTTACGAGGGAATTATCATCAATTATTAATTGAAAAAAGTATAAGTATAAGTGGTAAGTATAAGCTTCAATATAAAATATTTTCCATTATATGAAGGCCACGAGATTTATGCCATTTAATATACTGTAACAGTACTTCAGTTTAATCGAGTTGAATGTCTTATTGTTGCACTGGTTGGCTTTTAGTGCAATAATTTTTTTATTTATCCACCTACCTACTATATCTGAGCAGTAATTTGCATTTATGCCCAGGGAGGGTTCCCCTTGGTAAATTTTGTGGGAAAACATGCAGGGTGGGGGGGTGGCTAATTCCACTAAAGGGTGGGGACCAGTTTCCTTCCACAGTTTTGTGTAGCCATCAGGGATCAAAAAGGGGCTCTCAGAATCTCAGAAGTTCAAGAGCTCAGAACACCCCCAGCCCCCCCCGCCCCATTGCATGTCTCTGGGTCCTAGTGCCTTTTCAGCCAACCAGGGGACATACTGGACTGCTGCCAGTCCATCACAGGGGACCTACATATACATTCACACACTGGTGTCACTTTAGAGACACTGCATGGACTGCGTAAGAAACCAGAGTATCGAGGCAAAGTCCGCACAATAGCTTTATTTTTAGCACATAATTTAGTACGACAGATTTTGATAAATGCACACCACTAATGAGCTGACACCAGGTCGGCAGGTGGCACAGTGGTTAAGGACACTGAGTAGTAACAGGAAGGTAAATCTCTGGCGTGACCTTGAGAGGGAGAATCAGGCCCAACAGCTCCAGACACACATGCTAGCCATGGGCATAAAATCCTCTGTTCGGCAATTTTACACTAATTACCACTACCCTTGCACTTTTTGCGTATCAAAAAGCACTTTCATGACCGAGTGTTTATCTCAGCGCACTCATCATGAGATGGGCCCCTCGTTATTCACAGGCATGTAATTTGCCTCCTTAATTTCTGATTTATTCCTGCCTTTCAGATACAGTATTTATGCTTTGTGCATTGCCTGGAGAGTAATTTGGCCATATCTTGGGAATCCCCTTCACTGTTGGCAAGAAACATCTGTGAATACACAACGCTTCTCCACACAGAGACATCTCTACAAGTTGCTCTGAAGAACCATCCCACTATCAGCCACCACTGCGTTTTAATTTCTTGCTCTGAAAAGAATGAATTCGAAAATCCGAGCCGATTTTCTGAAGCTCTGCCAAGATGGTCCTGATCTCAGAAGATGATGCACTGTATGTACCAGCCTCACCTGTAAGTTGCAGATGATATGAAACCTTTCAACCTGCTAAGGCGAGCCTGTTTTAACATGCTGGTATAAACATCTCCTAAAGACTCTGATACTCTTTTTCGCACCACAAGATGGAACTCACCAACAGGGTGGAGGTTAATGAGCCTATTCCTCACTAGGAGATGGTAAACAGATGGAGAAGCTATCTCATCTATATTTAACACCTCCTGTTCTCTGGCCATGTTTCGCCTGTAAATTAACTGTTGTGTGCATACTCCCACTGAGTGAAAAACACATAGACTTTCCCAGTGTGGGTGTGGGTATCAATCTTCTGAGACCTCTCAGGTCCAATGTATAAGTATCAGGCATGAGCATAATGTGGATAAGGGCTTGGTTGATGCCACCTCATTGCATTCCATAATATTAAAAAAGTAAACAAGCACCATCATTAAAGTGTGCTATTTTGGCAAAAATTTAACACTGGCTGGAGGAAAAAAGAGTCTGATGCCGTCTTCATTTTGCCACAAATGTGTCTATGTTAAAAGCGGTTAGGGTTAGTTGTTGGGTCTTGGTCTGGAATCTTGAGCTTGTATTTGCACCAGATCCTTTGTGGACTTTGTAACGGCCTTTGCTGTTTTGGCCCTTGACTTCATCTCTACTTAAGCCTCTTTCGGTTCTTTCAATAGTGCTAAGAAACCCATGTCTTCCATAACAAATGCGACTAATCAGATGTGACCGATTGAATTTACCAGAATACCCTTGCTTCTGAAATCCTAGGAGGGGCAATTCCAAAAGGCAACATTCCTCTCATATTCCATTTGTTTCTGATTCACAGTAATCAAGGATGTTTTCTATAGTTACATAAGCAATTTAGTTAAAAAAGGTGTGTGACATCATTGTCAACAATTTTCAAATTAAAAGCACTCTGGTTATTGAATAGAAAATAGAAAAACAAATGGAAGATATTTGGTGCCCCTGTAGCTCATTACCCAAAAGGCATCATGATACTAATAAATAAATGTGAAATTGTGAAAGAGAAACATGAATTAATATGCAAGCCGTGGCACTTGCTTAAAAACGGCTAATGTTCTGTGCTGATGGAGGGAGTTATTTGGAAGTACACTTCATCAAAAACATCATTCTCGTTCAGTGAGACATGAATCCCAACTCCTGATGCACAGATTTCTGCCATTAAATTTCAAAACAGCATGTTGATAGAAAAAAAAAGTGTGTGCAGTTCTAGACTATGTGATTTCATTATTTCAGTCGCCTGCCGAGCTCGAAATGTGACGAATATAACATATATAAGAAGAGAGTAAATTAAACCGAATGACTGAACTCGGTTTAGCCTAAATCCATCTACCAGCTGGATTTAGAAGACGGCCGCCCTTCAAAAGCTGGTAGGAGGTCCAAATTGGTCATTACTAAGGATTCTTCTAAAATGTTTAACTACTGTGCAGCATCCATTTCTGGTGTAATAATCAGGCAACTGGTGGAGTGTGAAACAAATCATGTGATAAGTTCTTCTCTATAATAATATGACACATCATCTGGATGACTCATGTTGCCAATAAGACTATCCTTAGCTACTGACAGTAACCCAGAGTAAGAAAACTAACAATGTCCATTATGCATGAATCTAAACTCAAATTTAACGGCTAAGGGGGCTATTTTTTTCCCCCAAAAATTCAAATTTACTATTATCTTGAAGATTTTGAACATTATTATTATTTGTTCTGATGCCATCTTTATTTATTTATTTATTTATTTATTTTGTTTATGATTCAATTTGTAATTTGTAATCCATTTATTTTACTTATTACAAACTTTCTTTAGTAAGTGTTAACACACAAAACAAGCAAAGAAACACAATAATTATGATATTACTCATTCTTTTACAGTATTCTTAGAGTATATTACTCTGCACATTTGGACCTGAAATAATACTCACACACCTCCGACCTTTTGACTGTGTGGTCATGGTGGGACACCAACGTGTGTGTCTCGCTTTGGGAAACACACACCTTGGAGGTCCTGGCAGGCAAAACGAGCAACCATCATTGGTTGTTTAGGTCCTGGTTGTTTTTCCTTTCAGGAAATACCAAGTTTTGTGTATAGATCTCAAAGCCTACAGAGAACCATGGTGAACAAGCACATAGATACAATGTAACAATCCTTTAGTGAAAACATTATGTAACACCCACGTTATATAATATAGCTTAACAGACATTCTTGTGTGCTGACATATCGCTGCAAAATCTATAGCTGCACTTCTAGCCATGAACTTCATGACCCAGAACACCTTGCTATTTGCTACCCATGATAAGCAAAACCAATTCAACACTTCCATCTTCAATTCCTACATGATTTGAGCTACTGTATGCTATAGCACTCAGTCCCCTAACCGCTATTCAAGCACAGACTATATTAAAGCCACAAAACAAATTAGATCATTATAATTAAATACTCCTCTGCCTGATCTGTCTGCCAAACTGAATTATATCCTTGTTTCTGTTTGATGGGAGGGTTAGAAAGCTAAAATTAACATTTTTTTAGAAGGCAAGTAAAACAAGAACTTAATTTGTTAAATAGCGGTATGGAAGACGTTAAAAAAAAAGCAGTTTGGGCTTTTAAGGCATCCATCCATCCATCTATGCTCTATAACTGTTTATCCAGTACAGAAGTGTTTCCCAATTCGGTCCTTCGGGAACCCACAGCCGGACCACATTTTTGTTTCCTGTCACACACTCCACATTGGCCTGTCTGTGGGTCCCCAAAGGACTAGGCTGGGAAAAGCTGCAGTACAGGGTCACTATGAGCTTGGAGTTTATCCCAGGAAGCACCATGTTCACTTACAAAGTGTAGGCCAGTTGTTCCTTAACCTGGTTCCTGTCTGGCAGGAAGCTGGGAGGGACCAAAAACATGGACCGTTTAGGGGGGGGGGGGGGGCCTTGAGGACTGGGTTGGGGAACACCCCTATAGGCAATAAAGGGGGAAACTTCTAAAGACAGAGGCATGCAAATGCCTGGCATACCCCACGGCTCTGGGGGTGTGAACCAGGCACGCCACCAGCTGCTCATATGGTCAGTGTTAAAAGAAGCTTTGGGCCTCATCACACGATACTAAAGACAGGTATTTAACTATGAGCAAATCAATGTAGTAAGGCTTTAGCTTAGCTTTGGGGCTTTGTATAAGTACATCGTAACACCCAGTATTAGGAGGTCCGGCACAAACGGCACATCCGTAATTTGTAGAGGCCGACACAGGCAGTCCTTCAGTGTGTCATATTTAGGGTCAGGGTGATGTGATCCTTCGTGTAAAATGTCCCATTCGCTTCTCTTGGCGTCACATGACAGCCATTTGTCTCCTCCTGTACCGGTGAGTGATCGGGTCGCTCAGGCCCGTCCGATAGCTTTGACCTCCCCTTGTGCTCAGCTGCCAGTCCAGAGCTGCTCTTCTTTGTGAGATGAAGGAAAGCAGCCTAATCCCTCACATGAAGAGAAACCAAGCTGGAAATTACACAAAATCCCAGCCAAACCATAATTTTTCAAATAGTGCACATAGGTAATTGTTAGTAATTGCATGACTTCATGCAGGTGATCCATGAATCTTTCCATTACAGATGTTCCCTTTTCATATATGACTACTCATTTGAGTATGATTTGTACTCGTGCCATATTCCGGCTGCAGTATTCAGCTACTTTTATGGCAAAAGAAACTGGAGCTGAAAAGATTCAAACCATATCTGCCACATCTATCTATCTATCTATCTATCTAGCTGTCTCTGTCTATCTATCCATCCATCCATCCATCCATCCATCATCCATCTATCCCTCCATCCAACAATGCAGTTTTATTACTGTGTTAAGAATATATTGAACAAAAATGGTCATAAACATTTCAGACTGGCTGAGAAAGACAGATATTGATTGCTTACAGGAACATGAAATGTAACACGAAGATCTCCCATTGAAACACGCTAAGCACAATACAGTGTTCAGGTTGCTTACATATAATTGTTACAATTTAAGAAAGCAAAACAAAATGTTTGCACAGTTGCTTGGTGGGTTACATTTTGGTCTCAAACCTCCAGAGTTGTGGGTCCAGCATCAGTTCCCACCTATTGAAGTCTATTAATCTTCAATGATTTATTTTTGTTTTAGTTACGCAAAGGGCTTTAATATTTCTTCTAGCTGTTCTTCCTCCTAATTGGCCTTATTGCAAAATGAGGGTGGGGTAAAAACACTGGGGTCTTCGACTCCATACACGATGTCAAAGTAACTGGAAGCAGAACAGAACGAGGTTAAGATGCAGCATGCCAACACTCATGACAACATCCACACATCTGCCACCTTTATCACCAGCGATGACACGTGTTACTCAGTTACTCGAGAAACACAGGCTGAGCACAACCACACACAATGTGGGCTTGGATATATGTGTTGAGCAGATTGTTAATCTGTAACCTCAACCGACCTAAACAGATGAAACTGTTAAAAAACAGAACTATTTCCTGTGATAAGATTTACAGAATGTTTCGGTAACACATTACTTATAGCAGTCATTATACTGCATTGCACATACCTTCATAATGCAGTATAATGCATTCATAAAGTATTATAAACATGGCTGTAACTATTTATAAAAAGGCATAATACATTATAGTCATGTTTATTATGCATTATTAAAGCTCTATGAAGGTCGCATGTATAATGCACTACAAACACATTCATACTGCAGCAAAACGCATCCTTCATTTCTTATACTGTCTATTATAATACATCACGAAGGTATCTGTAGTGCATTATAGATCTTCATAAAGCATCCATAATGCATGAGAAACCAGGCTAAAATGTGTTATGCCTTTTTCGAATTATTTATAAGAACATAAGAACATAAGAACATAAGAACTATACAAACGAGAGGAGGCCATTCGGCCCATCAAGCTCGCTTG
>JAODKM010000048.1:5760621-5770627 GCA_026780845.1 Petrocephalus sullivani | reverse complement strand
CTTACTATCCTGCAGATTAGTAATTTCAGCTTTTAGAGCTCTTTTAGAGTTAAAATACCGGAAGAAACTTTTAACGTCATTCTTAGCCTCCAATGCAATCTTCCTTTCAACATTCCTTTTAGCTCATCTAATAACATTTTTTAACTCAGCCTGTAGGCTTAGATACTCCTTCTTTATTCTGTCATCATCAGTTATTTTCCATTTCTGGAATAAAGCGCTATACCTCCTTACTTTATACTTTATTTCCCTGGTAAACCACCTAGGTTGCAATTTCCTAGATTTATTGCCATGTTTATAATACTTTATGAATGTGTTGCAAAAAATTATAAGAACAGTTATTGGGCTCGTTAGTAATGTTTCTAACACCATCCATATTACCAATAGACCAATATTTCAAGAACCCTGAAAGCTATTAATGAAAAAGGTATGGGACAGAATCACAACCACAAAATAACTTACCCAGTTATCAGAGTGCTGATTGGTTCTATGTTGAAAACACTGCTGACGGGAATACATCCATTGGCTGTAGTGGACACCACATACTGACCTGGAAGGGATCAGCACACTCAATGACTTACTGCCCAGTTAATTGCAAAGCAGCAATACACTTGATTTAGATTATTCACAAACAGAAATATAATTTGCTAAGAAGAGAATAATAATAATACTAAGAAGAAGAATGACTCTTTTATTGTCTCTATCTAAAGTTATCTTTTTGCCCACCCAATCTTGCTTTCCATGAGACACACAGACACATATTTTGGCTAGAGCAAGCCTGGCAGTGAAGGCTGATGAAGTGAAAGCAGGTCTACCTTTAATCATAGGGTGGGTTCCAGTCCAGATGTCCACCAGCAGACCTTCCCCAGGGAGAGAAGAAGATCCAATATACGCCTGACTCAAATACTGGGCCTTGGGCGGGAGCTCCATAGGGTACAGGTCCAAGTCAAGGGGCATCGTAGTGCAGTTTAAGTTGGTATATGAGATCATATACATGACTTTCTGTGGAGAGGGGATGGTTCATTGTTGTGGGCCAGTTCCACCAGCAGCAGCTTGGACTATTCGTCTGTGTCTGTGTTCATGAACATTAGTGTGCGCCAATGCGCGGAAGTCAAACCTCAGAAAAGAGCATCAGAATATCTTCAAAGACAGAGTAACCGCTTGTCTGGATCTCCTCTCTCAAGCGGAAGCGTCGGCCAGGTCGATCACTGGAGAAAAATCCCGTGATGCTCATGTTTTCCTTGCCGTCAAACTGGTTGTGTAACAAACATGATAATTAGTAGAGGGCTAGCCTTCACACACGGAAACGATTTTTAACATAACTGAACAACAGGATAAGAAGTAGTTTGGGACACAGCCGGCTAAACTCACTAAAACCACTTAACTGGTGGAAATTATGCTTAGGATGAAGAACAAATACTCACGCCAGAAAATTTTCCTTCAAGGAGAGGCGGGGGCTCTAGGGAAGGTAGAAGTTTAGTAGCTGGGATAAATATGAATGAGGCTGTGCATTTCACAGCTGATTTTCCAGAAAGCCATTACTGGGGCAACAAGTAATGTGACTAACTACTTCAGAGCTAAAATTGTCAGTAATTTAAAGGTCTAAACTCAAGAACCGCACCCCTAGATATTTAATCTGTAACAAAACCATTTCAGGTACAGAATCCAATGGACTCTTCTCATACAACGACCATGTGAAATACATTAAATAATAAAATCACACAAGAAATTACTTCAGAATAGTGATAAGCTATTTTTTGGACCGTTAACTAAAAATGATGACTGAATTCAACCTTGTGACACAATTTTAACTGGTTTCCAGTCGTCGTAGCCTAGTCAGTCTACCTCAATACTTGAGTCCTAGATTGAATTATTCTTCAATATAACCTGCTATCTCAATTCAGCAAATTTTATCAATTTAACTGGAGTCAGAAAACCTATTCCAGCCTACCAGAACCAGACTTACAAATAAATTACAAATTACAATTACAATGAAATTACAAACAAATTCTCAGTTCTATTTCACAGAACAGTCACTTTATCACATACATTATCTTGCATTAACTTCTAGCCTAAATGCACCAATAATCCATGTTATTATGCAGAGATAAATGTAAAAATGACAGAGTCTTACGACAAGGTTCTTTAGCCAAGACATTTAGAGCCAGGAATAGGCAGATTGAAATCATAAGGAGGACCTTCATCTTGTTACGGGATAAATATTTGGATGATGTTGAAGTCAAGACCTGTCCAACTGATACCTCTCCTAGATGTGCTCTCCTACATATATATATATATATATATATTTATATATATACCACTCAACCAATATATGACATAATCAATCTTTCATTTGTCCTGTCCAATCAAAGCAGACCCTCTCTTTGTCTGATATAGTCCAAAAGTCAACCTTTCTTTAAAAACCATGTGCTGTTTGAGTTTAAACAACGTTTACCTTTGTTACAAATATCAAGATAATAGCTGTCATTTAGGACTGAATCAAGGTCACCCCAGTAATACCATGAATGGCTGTTATCAGGATTGTGCTTGTGAAACGTGGAAAGGTAAAATTAATGTGGACCACGTCACTGAGAGATTGAAACACATAGAGAATGATTAGTGAAAATCCAATTACTTCAAAGTGAAAAAACAAAGTTAACAATACCTTTGAATGATGGCTAATCACATGTTAGCATTAGAAAAAAAACACAAGGCACCTGTACTTTTTGGAATAGACTTCAATTTCACCGTGACCCTATACTGGTTAAACAGACGGCTGGATATTGTACACTGACTTTAACTGAATTTTACTACCTTCTTAAAACTTGACAGAGCCTGAAACCTTCAGAAAAAGAGCAATATGCATTTTACATCTACCCCATACATTTTCTGAGATCTCCCAGCTTGCTATTATTTTAGGTTAAAGACGGTATTCTGCCTGGCCACTTATAGGTAACCGGATAACCACGACGGACTTGACACCTTCAAACACGGAGATCTCTCCGTGGAATCTCATAAATCGTTGCTGGTCGCACAGCTTGTTGAAAGGACAGAGTTCTTAGGTGAGAAGTAACTAGCGCAAGCAAGCAGAAGCAGAGCATTGAACACCTGCTGACTCCCATGGTTTATGGCGGCTCAAGTTTCACTTCATAGCAGCCAAATTAACCTCACAAAGAAGAACACCAACAGGGAATGACAAACAAAGACAGATTGTGACCGATGAATTATACCTAGCCTCTATTAATAATGTCTCCTGCCAAGTATTTGATGTTGGGTTATGATGCCGCCTAGAGTTGGCTAGATGTGGTCCTTCACAATGGGCTTTGCCCCCTTAAAAAGCATAGGGTGCACAATGGACCACTTTGAATAGCATAAGTTTTACTTGAACAAATTATCTTATGCAGTGGATGCACCTTATAGCTGTTGGAATTCTAACTTTTATCAAAGGATATGGTACTGAACTATTTCAGGATTAGATGCTGTTCTAAGGTGACATAACACTTATCTGGCACATTGCTGGCTGGTTTCTGTGACATTTGTAGTCTATGGGAGCATTCAATATCAAAACTAATACTAGTCTTTCTCTGCATTGAGCTGTATTTGATGACTGTTGAGTGTTGAGGTGACCCTGTACCAGGGATGAGTAAAACGTATGGTAAGGAAAGTTTGATTCACTGAGGTTTAGCATCACAGAAGGCACTCTGATAATGCATGTCACCATTAGAGGAAAGGTTAAAAAAATGCTTAATGACCGAAGTATAACATGGATAGTTCACTACTGACAATATCTGTTGCATACTGGGATATCATGCGATAAGTGAGGCTTAGGCTATGGTTCAAATTCTTTAGTACAATTGATAGCTGATGTTGAAGTGAACCTTATTTGTTCCAACTGGTCAAGGTCACCAAACATGAGAGGTCGCAAGTCTTTGGTTTGGGGGGAGGAAACCTACACAACGTGTGCAGATTGTATGTTCTGCCCATGTCACATAAGCTTCCTCCTACGGTCCACAGACATGCAGTTAAGCTGACTGGCATCTCTAAATTGCCTGTCATGTATGCTTGTCTGTATGCGTATTTCTTAAGTGCCCTACAACGGAGTGGCATCCTATTGGGGGTGTATCCCAGCCTAAAGCCCAGTGCATTCTAGGATAGGCTCCAGGCCACAATGTGACCCTGACCAAAGTAACGGGTTAGTGGTCAGACATTAAGACAAAATAAGCCAAACCATTTGCACCAAAGTTCCCACTCAACTGGTCATTAATTTTGGAGGAGGGGACCATACTGATGGTCCCATAGATTCTCTGCTCTTTATGCCGTTCAGGTTATTCCATCATATACTGAACGTTCTTAATGTATTTTTACCCATCTCTTGGTTTATGCCTTTCGACAATAAAATTCCAAAGACATTGTGGCATCATTTTTTCCAGACTATGATTATCAATGCACTATTCATTCAAGAAACCTTCAGGATAATCCTACAGGAATAATCAGAATACAGGGACAATCAGAATCACTTCATCTGACGGAAAATTACCTTTTTAAGTGATTTTTCAGTTTGAGTGCTTCAATCAGAACACAATTATAACTGCCATTGTAAAGAGTGTGCACATTTTTGCAAGTGAGGAACTGGAGGTTTTTATGTCTAATATTTTTCCCAAAAGTTGTCCTTTTTTCCATTTTTTTTTTACTTTGATATTTATTATTGTGGATAAAAAGGTCTGCTATGGTTCCTACTACTCTTCTCTTCCCTTACTTAGGCTTAATTCCCACCCACCCCCCAAAAAAAAAAAAATCAAACATAAATTTTACTCCACTCTGAATGACTAAAGGTATTCAATCAATGAATCAATAAATAAAGCCATCACATTGAATATTAACTGCTCGGGGTGCCACATTCGAACACAGATGGCCACCGTGCATCTAAATCAGGAGAGAACATTCAGAGAGAGGCAGTTCTCACAGCCTGTTTGCCGGGCGCGGCGTGCTGCCCTCTTGCACTCGACACCTCCTGATAAGAGAGCGGAATGATTTCTGCCAAGAAAAAGGTTGAAGCTGTCAGCTTGGATAAACATCGAGGTGCTCAGGGACTCGCTCACTGTCCGGAAGAGCGTTTGGCAGAGTAACGCAGGCGGGCCACCTTGATGTGTTAGCAAGTGTGATTGCAACCTGCAAACTATCCCTCTTTTTTGTGTGACTTGCTCCCTGCTGATTGGAAAGCGGTACGAGAGGTATGTCTTTCACTTTAATCCAGCCAATCCTATCCTTGCATCCCAAGGTTAAACCATAACCTTTTGTGGATAGCTACAATCAACACATTCACTAGAAGGATGGAAGTCAGTGATGTCATCCAGTCAAAGATTCTGCCAGTTTAAACTGGTGTTCCGGTACTCTCCCATGGTCTAAAAATCTAATATATACAAAAAGCTCAATGTGTTCTTTTTGGGGTTGTTTGCATGTCAGACCCAACATACGGGCGTCCTATCCAAGATCTACCTTGCATTATGTCCCCTTGGACTAGTTTGGGTCATCCCAATGGAGCAGAATTTAAAACTTGAATGGATGAATGGGTGGACTTTCTCATTGCGGGAAAACGTAGGTGCTTGAAATTGCCAGTGTGCTCTTCTTCCCACAGAAAAATATTAACGCGGAAGGAGCTCTACTGTCCCCAGTAGCAACAGCAGCACACATCATCTGAAAGAAACCAGTCCAAGTGATCGAGAGTTTGCTCAGATGTATGAAAAGATCAGGACACGTTTGAAGCTGCGTTCTCTGATATCAACCACAGACAGCATCCTGGGGTATTCCTTCAGGCCCCGGTTAAGTATATAACCGATGGTATTTTGGTAAACCACTGATCCAGGAAGAAGCCAAAAGGCTGCTTTGAAAAGAAGCTGTTTGTTCGTCTAATACTCCCCTTCAGTTTGTTGATGTTGCCCAACACTGTGGTTAATGGTTTGCATTCACCATTGTAATGTTCAATCCCTTTGTCCATTAGAAACCCAATTAAATTCACCCCTGAATAAATAAGAGAAGAAATCTGGATTCCATTCATGTTGACTTTAGGATAAACAAGTTAAATACATCTATCCTGTTATCCTATTTGACAGTTGGTTTGTAGACTGGGGATATGTGTGGGTAGAATGTGAATAATTGATCCACAATATGCTGTGAACACCATAATATTCGAAACTCAATAACAGCAAGTAAGAACTGTAGAAAGCTTGGATCTCTGGGAGGTGGATTTAGGTGACGCCTCTGTTCCGTCTCGCCAGGACTACTTCCATATTCAGCACTTTTGAGCTGCCAGCCTGGTCTTATTACCCTCCCACAAGCTCCAAAGTCAGCCCTGTGTTTTCTTGCTGGCCCACCTTTGCAAATCAGTATCTCCCATCTGAATTTCAAAGCACAGTCCATTCACAGTCTCCAAAAATTGGACAAATGACCCCATCAGTCACAGCCTCCCCAACCACAATGCTAGTTTCCACATGGTTATAAGCATAGACCTCCTCTGATGCATATGTGATGAGTTGCCTCTTTATAAGTTTGACTAATAACCTATGTATTAATTGCTTAAATTACTCTGTAAACAAGATCTGTTAAACAGGGCTGGTCAAAACCCATCTGGTGCCCTTCTCCACCAAGCAAGCTTGAACATCCAATTTAATTTTTTTGAATGGCGTGCAGATTGCCTCTTGTATTGCCTATTGCAGTGTTTCCCAATCCGGTCCTTGGGGACTCAGAGACGGTCCATGTTTTTGCTATCCCCCCTACTTTCTGGCAGGGAGCAGGGAGGGAGCAGCATTGACTGGCTGTGGATCCTCGGTGGATTGGGAAACACTGGCTTTCAAAACCAGACACTTTCCCTTTCATCTCAACCAACCGAAAATGCACAAAATCAGGGGTGGCTGAAAGGAAATAAACAGTGAACCAGTCATTGGAGGCTGAATTTAAAGGCTTGTCTGACTACCTGGATGATATACTTATGTTAATTACCTTTACTCACTCTCTCTAGAGTAATGGAGTTTCTATCAATGATCTATGACTTTGTGCAATCATAAAATAGGGATGGAGAGGCAATAGAGAGTGAATGTCATACTTGGAGCCAGCCAGGAATGGAATTACACTGTGTTCTGCACTGGCTGTGTAAAAAGACACTTAAGGGTAGATGGGCTGCAAAGCTTTCTGGGAATAGACAGGTGATTGTAGCCTAGAAGCAACGACACTTCGACGCCCACAATAAAGTCTGCCAGGCAACAGCATCAAAACTGGTCCCATAATTTGCTGATTTAAGTAAAACCTCCTAGTTCGCCCACACTATTGTACCGCATAGTGAAAAATAATTCAGTTGGCTAACATCGCGTTGGGGATAGCATTACAAGGCTGGAGTCCAGTAGACGTTAAGCTGAACACTTGGTCCTTGGAAACACCAAATGTGGGCACAGTACTCCAGGCTGGTTAGTAAGAGATGAAAGGTGGTAGCAGATAATACAGGGATATTAAGGTACGACAAGAGAATAGAAGCATAAGTGGAGAGTTCTGTTCATCTCCCAACAAAAGCCATGCTGTAGTACCCTAAGGCAAAATAATCTGATTTGCTCCAGTACAATCTCTAGCTGTAAAATCAAAATTGTAAGGTACTTTGGTAGAAAAGCTGGCTGAGAAACCTAGTAATAGGGTATTGGGAATTTCTGGAGAGTGTTTAGTCAGAATAATGATAGTACAAGACCAAACAAGACACAGCCACACCAATTACCCATAATTCACTGGGAGTGCTAGCCTGCCATATATTTTAGTAGACAGGAGCCTTACCCATTCAATTCAATCTCCAATTCCTCCTAATTTCAGTCCAATTAAACTTATTTAGCACACATTCATCTGTTCAGTTTCTTTATTTAACCTACAGGAGGCACAAAAAAGAGCCCCCATTTAATGGCATTAATTATACAAGGGAGGAAACATGTGGACAATCGGGATGCTGCTTGCCAGTAAAATTCCTGTAATTTAGTTTTGCATCCCATGACCAATACTTTTTAAAAATGGGGAGATTAAAGCCTCATTGCATCTGGATACGGAAAGGCTGATTGGTTCATGCTTAAACACATGATCTGAAGGAGAAGAGACAATGTTAATATTTTAGGTGTCCTATTTCATGTTACCAATATGTTTTCATTTTTGAAAAGTACTATAGGTAGATTAAGGAAATGATGGAGCAGTGGTTCAAATTATAAAAGCTCCCATCATCCATCCGTCCATCATTAGGGAACATTTACATCCACATATGCCTCTAAAGTACAAACAGATGCACCGGTTTCTCTGCTGTCCCACATGTCAGTCTTGTCCCTTCAGCTCTGGGCAGAGTGGTGGCTCTGAGGCTAAGGATCTGTGTCAGCAATCCAAAGGTTGTTGGCTCGGATGCCAGGAATGATTCTACTCCGTTGGGCCCTTGAGCAAGGCCCTTAACCTTCAACTGCCTTGTCCTGGGTGTGACATTAACCTACATCCGGCCCTGCAAGCAGGTCCTCCAACTTCAAGGGAAACTTGGGGACTGGTGGCAGGATTGGCACTCCAGGCACTGGAAAAATTTCACAATGTTCAGCTCCATCTGAGCAGTGCAGTGCTGAGGTATCACCCACTGCGTGGCTGCACCCAGGTTTGCATCCCTGAGCTGGTTTGTCACATGGCGGTGTGCTGTATCAGCGCAAGTCCCCCTCCTCCCCCATTATTTTATTAGCATGTGTGATTGGTAAATGGAGCATTTTTGAAAAAACTGGACCTCCACCAAGCTTCAAAGGTCATCATTCACATACAGACCCTTTCCAAAAAATTTGAATATTGTGGAAAAGTTTATTTATTTCCATAATTCCACTCAAAACGTTAAACTTTCACAGATTTTAGATTCAGGGCCCACAACTTAAACTATTTCAAGTACTTAGTTGTTTATTTGTACATAATTTGGGCTTCCAGCTCATAAAACCCACACAAACAGGAATTCAAAAAATTAGAGTACTGTGAAGACATCAGCCCAAATTTTACCGGGCATGAATGTTTTAAACTGAGTGTCACACACAACTCATCTACTAAACTCACAGCACCTGCACAGGTTTTCCCAGGTGTCATTAAATTGCTTGTCGGAAGCGTCTCAACTGGGCCAAGGAGAAGAAGGACTGGACTGTTGGCCAGTGGTCCAAGGTCCTCTTTTCCGATGAAAGTAAAGTGTGCCTTTCATTCGGGAATCAAGGTCCAAGGGTTTGGAGGAAGACGGGTGAGGAACAGAACCCAAGCTGCTTGAGGTCCAGTGTGAAATATCCACAGTCAGTCATGATTTGGGGTGCAATGTCCAGTGCAGGTGTTGGTAAATTCTGCTTTCTTGAATCCAAGTCTACCAGAATGTTTTAGTGGACTTCATGATTCCTTCTGCTGAGGATCTGAATGGAGATGCAGATTTCATCTTCCAGCAGGACCCAGCCCCTGCCCATACCGCCAGAATCACGAAACCTGGTTTGATGCCCATGACATCACAGTGCTTTGCTGGCCAGCCAACTCGCCGGACCTAAACCCCATTGAGAATCTATGGGGTATTATCAAGAGGAAAATGAGGTCCGCCAGACCGAAAAACGAAGAAGAGCTGACAGCAAGCATCAAGGAAATCTGGGCTTCCATACCTCTGACTGCCCCAATGCCACGGCCTGACTGCCCCAATGCCACGGCCTGACTGCCCCAGTGCCACGGCCTGACTGCCCCAGTGCCACGGCCTGACTGCCCCAATGCCACGGGCTGACTGCCCCAATGCCACGGGCTGACTGCCCCAATGCCACGGCCTGACTGCCCCAATGCCACGGGCTGACTGCCCCAATGCCACAGGCTGACTGCCCCAATGCCACGGCCTGACTGCCCCAATGCCACGGGCTGACTGCCTCAATGCCACGGGGTGGGACGAGTCACAGCAGGCAAAGACGGGGACAGCGTCTCTGCCAGGATTGGGGTTGGACTGAGAAGCAAAGAGAGA
>JAODKM010000048.1:5730264-5748883 GCA_026780845.1 Petrocephalus sullivani | reverse complement strand
CCCTAACTCGAAAACTCCCTAAGTCAAATTTTTTTTTTGGTCCCTTTGAGTTCGACTTAGCGAGGTCCGACTGTATATTGCTTTGCTTACAGTATTGCAATATATTGAATCGTAAACCATGTAATATGGTACATATCGTATCGCCAGATTCTTACCAAACCACAACCCTACTGTTTAATTTTTCTGTTTTTGCATATCTCAGTTGCTTATCTGTTTTTGCATATCTCAGTTGAGGTATTTTTATAAAATACCTCATGGGTCAGATCAAACGGTCCCATCTTAGAAGGACCCATCCATAAGGAGAACTTGGCTGGAATTGGACCTTGGAAACTGCAAAACCATCTCAGGAAGTTTCAAGCGTCTTGAATCTAAAGGACTTACATCAGGGTGTCCAACCTTACCCGCAAAGGGCCGGTGTGTATGCAGGTTTTCGGGATAACCTTTAGATCAGCTGTTTGAACACAGGTGTGAGGACTCTTCTGGCAATTAGTCCTCTAATTAGTGATCTAATTAGGGAGTTGCAGCGAAAACCCGCGGCCCTTTGCGGATAAGATTGGGCAGCCCTGACTTACATTCATCTGATGGAGGCAGTAGTAGGAATGAGATTCCATTAAATAAAAGAGCCCAACCTACCCCTTAGTCAGGAGCACAGCTGCATATATCCAGGACAGCTACATGACACCAATGTGCATTTCTCTAATGCTTTTACGCACCGCACTATTTCACTGCTTCCGATGAAGCACCTCCCTCCAAAGTACAATGCCAGCTCCCACCCCCCCCCCCCCGTGAGCTACCGCCTGTGGAGCTGGCAGGGGAGGGGGGGGGGGCACTTCCTTAACCACTATGCCCCCTGCTGATCTAACCAGGAATGAATGACTCAGGCCTGTACCACAGACAGGTGGTTGACAGATGGAAGGATAGTACGCCACACATACACACACACACACACACATGCACACTTCGTATTCATATCTCTCATTTCAATGGCCATGATCCTAATACTAACTATAACAACCTTAACCCCTACCTAGCCCGTAACCTAAACCATAAGTAAGGAAACAAACTAAAAGCCTTCTGGTATTTACAGTTTTTTGATTACATCCACAGATTTTTACAAAACTGGGACAGAAAAAAGCAATCTCCACAACATCAAAATAATACATTTTATCAACTTGTGGGGACATACACATATACATAACCCACAAACACAGGCACAGACACATAAAAGGGGAGGCATGTTTAACACATTATGAAGAAAATCATCTCTAATAACTTCAACAAGAAAAAGTGACAGCATAAACATAAAGCCAAGGGCCACTGCCCCCAATAAAATTTTCTGCGGGCGGGGGGGGGTTACATTCTATTTCAGTTTTCCAGTTCCATGTCCGCCTACTGAGTATATGTGACCTAGAGAACATGATATGTAATGCAATATGCACCCAAGGAATACTATACACATTAAAAGCAGCATTATGCACAATGGTATGTAAAATACTGATGTGTTACCATTATGCTGGAGCTCCAGGTGGGTCTTCAGACCACAGAGCTCCGCCTTGACATCCCCAGGAACCTCCATGCCCAGCTTCTGGTAAAAGTCTCTCTGTTTCTTCATCTCCGCTGCGGGCCAGCACAGCAGTTAGAACCAGACAGAGTGGGGTCAAAGGTCAAAGAGTGTACGGCATTAAAGGTTACATGGGAACACGCACCATCTTGAAGCCCCGGGACCAGTTTGTAGACTATATCTTGCATCGTGCGGTCATGCCTGAGACACCAGAGAAAACAAAACACTTTCAGCACCAGAAATGGCCTTGTAGCTACAAAAAAGCTCCCTGGAGTCTTTTAAGAGCGACATGCAGACTAATATAGAGTCATACTTGTTCCTGTCCTCACAAAAGCAGTCGCGGTACGGAGCACTTACAAAACGAGGACACGAATAGGGACGCAAACGATGATATTCAGGAGTTTAATGAAGGTTCCTTGGGCAATAAATATACCACTTGTTGAATCTGTTTAAATTATGTACTCAGGTATGGTTTTAAAAAAATGGCTAGGAAGGCATTTAATGCGACTGAGCAGAAACTAATTTTGCAGTTGACGTGATAGGGCTGTTCAGCAACCCCCACCACCCCCTCTAAGTTAACATCCACAGCACCTCCTCCATTCGTGCCGGGCAGCGCTTGGTACGTAGATACCGTGCAGGATAAACAAATCGCCGGGCAAAGACTAGCCACTGGATCGTGAGAAAGTCTCAGGCTGATTTCCCAACCTCAGCGTGTGAGAGGAAGGTTGAATTTCTAAGGACACAGTGTCTGTCCTTCCGAGGAATGTTACATTCTTGCACTGCCATGTCTTGTCTTTGTGCCCCTTTTGCATTTTATTTTGTACAGTATGTACTGTAGCACATCACCTAGTCACTGTGTAAATGTAGTATGTGAAGTATAGTGTCTAGAGAAAGTGTAAATGTAGTAAAGAAGTATACTGTCTAGGGAATGTGTAAATGTAGCATGTGAGGCTTATTGTCTAGGGAATGTGTAAGTGCAGTATGTGAAGTATATTGTCTAGTCCAGGGGTGCCCATACTTTTTCAGCGTGTGAGCCACTTTTAAAATCACCCGGTCAGAATGATCGGATATATCCCTTTTTTAGTAGATATAAGTTAGAAGGCTAGCTGGGTCACTTTACTCGCTGGGGTTTTGCATTAGCTCGCAATACATCCGCCTTTTCTGCGGGGTGATCCGTGTGATCTTTACGAGATGTTAGAAGAGAAGGGATCTAAGTAGTTGTTTCGATAACGGAATACTACAAAGTGTTATGCAACAGCTAGGGGGAAATAGCAAGGGGAGGATATATGATAGAATATTTTTAGATGTTAGCCTTTTTGAATGTTGTGCGATCTACCCGCACTACCTTTGCGATCTAGTGGTCGACCGCGATCGACATATTGGGCACCCCTTATCTAGTAAATGTGTAAATGTAGTATGTGAAGTTTATTGTCTAGGGAATGTGTAAATGTAGTATGTGAAGTTTATTGTCTAGGGAATGTGTAAATGTAGTATGTAAAGTATACTATCTAGTCAATGCTTACAGTAAATGTAGCACCAGGGGGCTCAGGGGGACAATATTACATCCTGGATGTATGCACATTGATGGGCTGACGAAAAAGATCTCTTGAATCTTCAGTCCTCTAACTAGAATAATTAGACTGATTCAAGTACTATCTGGTATCTTGTTTGCAGCTACTTTCATGTACAGCCGCTTTTCAGATGTGCTCCCCAAACTAAAGATGAGTGAACAGCCCTCTAACAACAACAGAAATGGGCACAGGGCTCTGCCATGACCACTTCCCCGTCTCAAATGAGCTGGCGCAGCAGTAGTGTAGAATATGAGGACATCTACAGGGAGAAGGCTAAAATGTACCGCCAGGGCCAGAGGTCATACCATTCTGACAGGGACCAAAGTGTGGGTGGTTGGGGGGGGGGGCAATCCAATTAGCGCCTGCCTGCAGGGGGCGCTGGGGCGTGGGTGGCATGTGCGAATTCCAACACCTCCGCAGGTGACCAGAAAGGCCAGAAGGCAGAGCAGGCCGGTGTGCCTAGTCACAGGCAACAGGTAGTCTACAGATGGAGTCGTGCGTTTATTTCGAGGGGGTCCAACTGTTATTTATGCCTCCTCTGTCGACACGGAGAGGAAGAGAGAGTTATGTTTAAGAGAGATCAGCCTTACATTCAGAAATCTGACCAAAGCCTGAAAGGTGATATTTTTTGCACACTAAATGTCTAATATAATTCTTGGCTTGCACTGAGTGAAGTTAAGTAAGAAAGCATGTACAGGGGAGAAAGCACTGCATTTGTCCAAAGTGACATGTATTTTTTTGTGAAGGCAGGATCAAGCAGCCCCTGGAGCAACTGGGGGGCAAGGGCCATGCTGGAGGATCCAACAGGGACATCACTCTGCTAACCATGGGATTAGAACTGGCAACCTTCTGATCATATGTACGGCATCCTAACCCACTGAGCCACGCATCACTCCCCCCATAGCTGGCTCTGCAGTATAAGGGCAAAGGTTTGGCTTCCACAGTGGTATGGACCAAATCAGTCCAGAACCCCCCACCTCCTAAACCATCCTAAACATGATACCTCCACAATATTGGTAGGGACATGTCCCTATCTTCCTTACCCAAATCTTCACCCTTGTAACCTTGTCTTTTTGTCAAAACCAGTAAAGAAGCGCTCTGACTGGTCATTCCAGTTACAATGTGGAGCAGTTATGCAGTCACAATAAATCAGACTATTACGCCGGTAAAAAGATCAGCAAAAGCAAACTTTAACGAGTAGATGTGGCAACCCGGATGCAGATCATATTTCTCGTCATATGGGGTGGTGCGGAGCATGGGCTTCTGAAATGGGCAGCATCACAATAGTGGTAAATCTCCACTCAGGTAAGATGAGCCAAATTTACTTTGATAAAACACAGAGGTGATGTAAATGAATACAAAATGTAAAATACAAAATGTAAACCCACTTCAGAGACACAGAAATTTAAATTTATTAATAAGTTAAATTTACTTGTGCAAAATGTGAAAATGCATATCAGCACCTGACAGTAGTTCTTTCGGTGTGATTTTCGTGTTACAAACTTTAGAATTCGATTAGCTTTAGGGCTGCTCCGTGAAAGTCTATGATGGTAATTTTCAGCTGGAGCCCCGTGAGTCGACTGAAATTCTGTTTTGAAAGTCAAACAGTCGACTACATTTAGCTTGATAGTATAACCGACATGTTTTATTAAGGTAATTTATTTATTAGTTTTTATGTTTAAAGGGAAATAAAGAAGTAGACTATTGAAGAAGAGATGTGAATTAGCAGGCAATAGCTTGAATTTATTGTAAACAATTTCATTAGTCTATTCATTTACACATTGTGTTTAATGTTTAAAGTGAAATTTTAAAAAGAGGTTAAGAGCTTCATTTAAACAGAAAGATTTGTGGTGCCCATCTCATCATTCTGACAAACCCACAACATAAATAAAGAAGAAATCTGAAGCCCAAGACTCAGTTAGTGGCCGAATCATTGCTGAATGGCATGCCAGTGGATTTTCCATTTGTTTGATATGGTATATGGAGTCAGGTCAGGTTATGTTGGGGAGGTACAGTGTGTTGCTGCACCCACCACATGACGAAGCACCTCAGGATCATGGTTGGTGACCCCCCACCCCCCTCCCCCAGTCTGACACCCCAGAAATGGTCCCAATCCCCAGGCAGACACTCATGGTCCAGTCCCACTCTCCGGAAATGGCCATTTATCTATTACGTGGGTGTCCCCTTGCTTTGGTCCCACCCACTTGGGTCCTTAGCAGAGAGGATCCCGTGAGCCAGATCGCGCTCGGGCAATCGCGCCACATGGCCATAGTGCTGTAACTGAGGCTCCCTCACAATGCAGGTAACGTGCCTCATTCAGGACTCCCTGAGTCAAATCAGTGGTACCCAAGGACTCTCTGAAGAGACACAGTACCAAAGGAGTCCAGCCTTCATCCAAGGTCACTGGATAGCAGCCATGTCTCGCAGCCATAGAGCAAGACTCAGAGCACCAGGACTCTAAAGACTTGGACCTTCGTCCGGTCGCAAAGATATCAGAAGCGCCACAGACTCCCTTCCAGCGACCTCATGGCCCCCCATGCTCTCCCAATCTGTCTACTGACTTCATAGGAAGAGTCACCAGAGACATGAATGTCGCTGCTGAGGTACGTGAACCTCTTGATGCAGTCGACACTCTCCCTGCAAACGTATACACTGCCGATGGCTGTGCCTAAGAGGTCATTAAAGGCCTGGATCTTGGTTTTTATCCAGGACACTTGCAAGCCCAGACACTCAGGCTCCTCGCTCAGTCTCTCGAGTGCCCCGATCAGAGCCTTTATTGACTCCAGCGACTGGAGCAGTCTGTTTTTATGCCCAAGAAGTCCTTGGGGGGGGTGGGGGGGGGGGCAAACAATTGAATATTAGTACTGGAGAGCTAAATCCTATTGGACTGACAACATTTTGAGTTGGTTACAGCCCTAATTAGTTTAATTTCCAAATGCTCCCAGCTTAACTCGACACTGGAGCGCCCCTTAGGGACGTTGCCAGGGAGCGCGCCTGATCAGGCACTGACCCGATGTACTGCAGTGGGTGGCTCTGGTGGATCACGATCCTGCAGGTGGGGCAGGTGTTGTTCTCCTCCAGGTACTTAACCAGACAGCTCCTGCAGACTGCGGGGGAGGGGAGGGAGAAAAAAATTGGAGGGGTTATTAACCATCCTGACACCCCCTCAGTGTTAAAACGCTTCACCCTGTAATAGCGACATCCCATCAATTTATAATACCAGGACTGTCAGCGGAACATCTCCGCGGATACACGGTGACAGTGACTGCGTAAAAAGCCAGCACCACAACCCTGCAGGAGCCTTCCAGCTGTCGCTAAGGGCTGCTTACAGCAGTCAACAAATTTTTGCTTTCTTTTTATTTCACAGATCAACATGGGTGAATCTTGTGCCGAATTCAAATATCTAAACAGAATTTACCTGTCATGCAAGAATTTTGAGTGACACACAATTAAACCTTACGCTATATGCATATTTACAGAATATGTGCATGCTGAAAATTGAGACTCATCTAAAAGGTAAAAGCCTCAGAAACATTCCTCTTAAGGGTCCAGCAGAAGTCAGCAAGCAGACTGGGACTCCAGAGTAATTTAGGAAAATCGATTTTCCTAAATTCCTCTGAAATACATTCTTCATAAGGAATTATATACTATCAATATAGTCTAAAACTGACATCACTGAAAAACTTTGGGTGAGAGCAAAATTCTGAATGCATGTCTTAAATCAGCATTGAAAGACAACCCTTTGTTTTATACTCAAATTTTTGTTGACTGGTGTCATACGAGATACCTGTGTTTTAAACGTTTTACAATAATTATAACAATATTGGCAGTTTCTCCAAAAAATTATGTGATGTAAAAGTTATTATTTCTGTGCTCAGCATCACACCAAAAACACCAATACAGGAAACAAAAACCTTGTAAACCAGGGTTATCGGCGGGTAACATTACGTAGCAAAATGTCTCCCCCTACTGTGCAATTTAAAAACTGCAATTTTAAGAAACTGAAAATTCTAAGAAAATCCATTGCCTCATTACATTGACTAAATCCAATGCTCAGTATTAACATTGTCAAATGTTCTTACAATTAATTCAAATTCACCAAGAATATTTTTTTTTAAATAAAAGAACACATTTACAACATTTTGGCATAAATGCTGCTGAAGGTCCAGAAAAGACAAAAAAATACAGTTTACTACAGTTTGGGAGAGACTTAGCTACTCTAATGCAATGAAGAGAGAGAGGAAAGGGAGTGCATGGCGTTGCTGCACCCACCACCTGACAAAACACCTACGGGATGAGATCCTGAGTGCAGCAATGCAGTGGGCGATACCTCAGCACCAGACTAGTTTGAATGGAAAGGAACAGTGTGAAGTTTCTTCCCAGTGGGTGAAGGACCAGTCCTGCCACCAACCCCCAAGTTTGGGGTGAAAGTTGGAGGACCAGCTCGCAGGTTAACATCATACCCAGGATAAAGCAACTGCAGATTAACGGCCTTGATCCACGGCCCAAAGGAGTAGAATCCCTCCTGCCATTTACAGGATTTGAACCAACAACATTCTGACTGCCAGTACAGATCCCGAGCCTAAGAGCCACCGCTCCTCCACTTTCTTTTAAGTTATACACCCATATACATGGTCAACCATTTATCCGGCACCCCTGGAGCATCACAGGCATAGAGGATTAACCCACTAGCTGCCCTAGTCACAGACAATATGTCATTTTCCAGTCTGGGCTCTGATTCAGCAGCACAGAAGTTGACAGGGGTCAAGCAAAGACCTTGCTGCAGACACCCTTCATTAATTTGTGTTAAGCATCCATGAGAGCCAGCCGCCCCAGCACAAAAGGGTTCAGCTTGCAGGCCCTGCCGGTGACTGGAAGGTTCAAATCCCGGGATCCATTGAGTGATGTCATCATTTGGGCCCCTGAGTAAGGCCCTTGGCCCCAAATTGCTGCAGGGACTCTCTGACCCAGCTTTCTATTGTACAGCAATTTGGATAAAGCGTATGGTAAATAAATGTAAATTGCTAGGGGCTGCATCAGAGAACAAAAAAAAACATACACTCCGCGTGGCATATTAGGCTGAAAGCAGAAGCTTTTTATCTGTATGGAAAGTGACTGTTCATCTAGCATTGAGCTAAATGTTTTAAGAGGGGGTTTCAAGCATAAGACCTCCATTACACAAGTGCGGTGGCGGGATAAACCTCTGCTGCTAATGCAGTAAGTCACAGCACCCACATGGGGGCGCTATTAAGAGAAAGACACCCAGTGTCCAGAAAAACTTCTTGGCAAATGAACTATATTACAATGAACAGGCTGTATTCATAATTATTCATGCATGTCTCATATGTGCCCTGGGGTTCTCTACAAACAAGAACGTGCAGCGATTTGGATGATATTTTAGGGGAAATCTGAGCAGCTCAGCATGACATTTATTTATTTAGCATATACTTACTTTTATCCAAAGCAGAGATTAAATTACACAGTGGCTTTCAGGGAGCCCTATTTTCCGGCGTGCACCACAACTCCCCAAGTCACATGCAGGCATACAGATAAGGGTACAGCAGCCAATAACAGGGTCATTGTGAAAAACATTCTGCTATAACTACTGCAGCTAGTCAATACTGGATAATGGAATGTAATGACCAAATAAACACACAACATAATTATGCTAGTTTTTTTTATTTCATGACCCTTAATGTAAAGAAAATAAAATATAACCTATAACACAAAAGTGAACAATTCTTTAGAGCTCCCCCTAAAGGTCTCAGCCCTCAGGGGAGGCTTTCAGGGGGGGGCTCGTCTCCTTTTCAGGGGAGCCAATCTCCCCTTAGGTTAAGGGTCTTGCTGAAGTGCCCAATTCTGCTGAACACAGGATATGAACCAACAACCTTTCGATCATGGACATAGGGTGCTAACCCACTAACCCATACGCTAATGATTTTACCGAGAACCGAAAATGCAGTGAAAAGAAACCGCATGGAAGACCATAAGGTACCAGATGCTAAGCAGTTTGAATTACTTCTCTGCTTCAGGTGGCACAGTCTTCGATATCCACCACGAACGATGAGGTCTGCCAAGGACATACGACTGCGAAGGCAGTCTAAAACTCGCCGCTTGCCGTAACCCACTTCTTGCTGCTCTACCGAAAGTCGTTTCAACAGGAGGGTCATGCCCTATGGTTTTACATTCTCTTTGGGAGCTGGTGATACCACATCGTCCTTGGCAACACCTCGCGACACCCCCCCGGTTCCAAATTCCAAGTATAGGAACGGCACATGCAGATGGGGATGGAGGGGGACTCTAGAACCACTGCTGGAACCTTGGCCCAGAGCTGGATTTTTGCAGCATGAAGTGAAAGGATAGAGGAACCTGCCAACAGCCCATCTGCTGGTTCAGCTCAAGTATGTGATGTGCAATACCCATTTTCAGCCAGAAGGTGGGGTCACAGAGCAGCCAAAGAACAAATAGCAAAAGTACCCTGCTGTGACCAAAATCATAAGCGGTAAACGCTCCATAAAGCCAGCCTTTATGAAGACAAAGTGCACCTGTCAAAGGAATATCCATGTTGAGAATAATAATAAATAGAAATATGACTGTTTCAAGTGTATCTAACCACATCACAGAACATTATTATTGTCATGTTAAGGTTTGGTACCATGCGGCTTTATCAAAGAAGTCTGAACAAGTTGTTAAACGACAGCTGGGTGGTGTCACAGGTTCTGTTAGCCACAGGGCAGCATGAGACGGTTTTGTTTTTCTGCAACATTGTAGCAATAGCTTTATTTTATGCAGTGAGCCATGGGCCTTCATTAGCAGTAAGCACTAGCTGTCCTCCTGCAGAGACATACAGTGCTGTGCAAAAGTCTTGGGTAGTCAAAGGAAATGTTTAAGGCTATATATCTTGGTAGTATTTGCATATTTGCTGAGACAAAAAAAAAACAAAATTTAACATCAAAACAAATGTATATTAACAGTAACACAAAAAAAAAAAAAAAATTTTTGTTTGTGTTTAAAAAATTTATCGTTTTGGATGACTAAATAAACTGTGCTTTGGTTCCTAAACCATCTGCTTAGGGGCATTTCAGCCACTTTATGTATTCGTTAAATTTCTCCACCAGCTCAAATAATTAATGAACTTGATTCGTTAAATAGCTCAGTGGGTTACTGATTAGCCAAACAGGGTAGGGTAGTGGGTTTATTGGACGGTTGTGTGCCCTGCGACGGACTGGCCCCCCACCCTGGGTTGTTCCCTGCCTTGCGCCCGTAGCTTCCGGAATAGGCTCCGGACAGGACCACCCCCCCCGTCACCCTGACCAGGATAAGCGGTTAAGGGAGACGGATAGCAGGATATTGGCTGGCTGCTGCAAATACTGTGGTCATCTTAGGAGAGGTTTTGAAATGGCTAAGCTGCCACACAGACGTAATATCATAGGCTTACACCGACATGAAGATTATACAAACATCATTTTTTGGTGACTGTCTAAGCCTTTTGCACAGTACTGTATGTAATGGGGCATCTACCTGGGGTGTCAGCCATAGGATAGAACAAACAGGGTCTCTCTCCTCACTATGAGAGACACAGGTTTGTATAAATGCACCCCCCATCACCACCAGCAAACAAACACACAAATAAACAAATAAATATGGATTAGTATGTAAATAAATAAAACCAGATTTTTTTTTATTATTTCTATTTTGACATACAGTTAGCTAGTTAATTCTTCCAGTATTCTGCTGACCTGCCCGCTGCTGCACACAGCCCATGAATCAGGTTCAGGGTTGCCAGGTTGTGGTTACAGATGGGTTGAATCTACATGTAGTGTGTGGATTAGTGTGTCTAGGTTGTGTTTCATAGACAAGCTGGCAACTTGGGCAAATGTCAGACAAACATAACAGTGATTAGTGGATGGCTTAATCCTATGGATTATTCATAATAAACTTTGAGGGCCATGCAAATTCTGGAGTTTCCCGGGAGAAAAATGGGACTGTTTTCAGGAACGGCCAGGACAAGGTAATACTCACAAGTGTGCAGGCACTCGGTGACAGTGGTGGCGTCGATCAGGTAGCCCTCGCACAAGCGACACGTTATGTGCGGGTTGAGGTCCCACAGCTTGATCCTCCTCGTTAGCATATCAGGGTTCTGGAGCCGAGCGGACAAGTGGAGAAACACGGTGAGACAGGAAGACTCGTCACCATCCCCTGGTGGCGTATTTCGGTGCCACACACAAACTAACTAACGGCTTCACCAAACAGATGCTTATATATAGTTTAAATCAGCTAGCTAGGCTAATATAACCATTAAACATCAGCAATTCATAAAATAATCAATCCAGTAGAGAATAAAACAGAAGAGACAAAAAGGTCAATGACACTGTAACCTGTTGGACACTATCTGATCAACATGCTAGCAGCTCTGCCCCCAGGCAACAGGCTGTGGAGCAGATGCTTTCAGGACTGATAGACCAATTTCAGTTTCTCAAACACCTGTAAACTCCTGCTAGGGCAGATCAATGGGATTTTTTTGTTTTATAAGTAGCAGAAATCCAAACTCAAAATGTTTTGGTGTCAGACACAATTTAGCCTTAATATTGGAAAAGCTAATCGAGAATACCACAAATAAAAAAAATAAAGTTATGTTTAACTTTTGACCTTAATCCCTGACAGTGCTTACGGACAGAAAAGACCAGAAGGCACCATTTAACAGCCCTTCAGATTTATTCATGCATCATATTCATGGAAACAGTGAACAGAACAATTTGGTGTTATTACAGTCCAGAAGGGTACTGTGGTGTTGGCCAAGAAGGAAACAGGAAACAAACAAATCAGAGGCGCAGTGAGGAAGCTCACCCCAAGAGCCGCCATGTGTAGGTCGCGGACGGGTCGGCTGCCACCTTCTTTGGGAGGTCAGGCGTTAGCTTTGCATTGTGGGTAATGTGACATATGACTGCAAAGAAACAGCGGGTTTGAAGTCACAACACAGTACACTGAACATAGAGAAGTGTAATCTGACCTTTCAGGCAAGCTGAGTTTTCCAGATCATAAGTCGGACAGCTAGCATAGATGATAAAATATCTTGTCTGACCAAGTGGCGAGGCTCAGACATCTTTGAAGCTGAAGTTTTAACAAATGGTGTCACTTTTTGTTCAGGACTGGCAACATCCCAAGAATATTCGGTCTTCTACGTTAATTACTGTGTTATCGTTTCTTCGCTGAATTTGCAGAGCAAGAGAACTGGCAGCAACTAAAATAAAGATAAGTGTTGACAAAACACAGAAATATGAAGGTTTTGTTAGTGCACAGATGGGGCCACTGAAAATCTTGGGGTGACACAAAAACCAAAAGCCATAACTAAATTTCAGGAATTCTATTATGCCGTCGTAGTATATAGCAGTGTTTCCCAACCCAGTCCTCAGGGAACGCCGGACAGTCACCCTTTTTGCTTCCTCTCAGCTCCCAGCACACCTGTACCAGGCATTCGGTGTTCCTGATTGGCTGGGAGCTGGGATGGAGCAAAAATGGGAACTGTCTAGGGTTCCCCGAGGACTGGGTTGGGAAACACTAGTATATAGAACAAAGGTGGACATTCCAGGTCCAGAAAGCAAAAAATCCAGACCCAGATTTTGTTTCACCCAACCAGTTGAGCATAATCACCATAGTGCTTGGCTAGTTGGTTGAAACAAAATCGCATACTGATGTACTTTACTTATTTTAGGGTTAATGTAATTAACCCTCTATGACACCCTAATGAGCCACAATGCCAAGACTGACCAGTCACTCCATCAGATGATTAGCCCGCGCGATTAGCCTAGATTACTTTGAGCAGATTCCCTAATCATGCAAACCTCAATGCTGGTAACTAATCAGGATCATCACCAACAATGTATCTAATCAGCACTGGAATTAAGATGACGAAAATACCCATTATCATTACAGCCTATCAGAAATTAGCATCATCAAAATAACCAATCACTACTGAAATTCCCTCTTACCTTGCACAGGAAGACATTCCCAGAATCAGAGATCCTGTCCAGCTTAACCTATTTTCCACCCATTCCTCCAAGCTCTTCATACAAGGCCATCATACTCTGCAAGCAGTCTAGATAGCATTCGGTTGACCAGACGCCCACGTTACTCATCCTGTGGAGGCTTTGTTAAATGTTCTCTCCCACCAACAGTGCATTGCTCAGACGCAGGCAGCATGGTGCCAGCTCGCTGCATCCAGCTGGTCCTGCCTCCTGCAACAGCAATTATGAACTGCTATTCTTCTTATTAAAACCGAGAGAAGACAAACAGGTGAAGTTCTACCATGACACTGCTGTACGGGTCTGTTTCTACCTCCCAAAGACAATCCCACACCACACCCCACCTACTTTCTCTGCACTGTCTACAACTTGAAGCCCAAATCATGCTGAAGGCTTTGAAATATTAGACAGCAAGATCTTACATCCGGAACCAAATCTGAGTCGCTGTGATCTTCAGCATCAGAATGCCCGACTCTTCTAGGTCTCAAAGGCCAGAAATCAAAATCTTGTCCATTGTGTCTCTTCAGGAGTGATGAATCACTCAGAAATCACCTTCTTAAATTTCACTTTAATCTTGAACATTTGTATGCAGTGAATGCAGACAATCCTCCTTAATTCAAGAAGTACTCATCAGATTTCTCTCATTAAAGAACCACTGCAATAGCGATACAAACTGGATAATTGTTCTTTACTGGAATAATGAAGTACACAGTTTTCTTTTAAAGTGAGCCAGTTTACAGAAAACAGAGCTTATTTCAGAAGCATAAGGTAAGGATTCAGACCACGGTTGGCATGTTTACATTGTGCTAACAATCTCAGCCTGTTATAATACAATGGAAATTTGTACAGTAACTGCATGGAAACTTGTTTATCACGGCGCAGCCCGCTGGCCAGAGCAGCTGTGCATTCATGACGCTGCTGTGTGGTTCAGGTAAGAATTACAACTACAGGGCATCGCAGAGAAATAACTGCGGGATATTGGAGACTGGGTTCCGATTCACATTAAAAACACTGACAAGCCCGACAGAAGTCATTTCGTAATCAAAGTCAGTGAGAGTTTTAGCTTCAGGTCATTCGATGGAAAATCATCTAACAGGCAATCGCCACACCCAAATGCATGACACTCCCTAGGCTCTATAAGATACCTGCAGAAAACAAAGCTAGGGAAGTCCGTCCCACCTGTCACAAGAGTGCTTTCCCAGAATCTTTCGCAAATCCTGACACTTATGCCAATGTGGATTAGAAATCATAAAAACTGTTCTAGTATTGGCTGATACAACAATAATAATCTGAATTGTCTCAGTCTCCTTCTGACTAAATGTTTGCAAATGGTATTGAAGATATTACAGAAATGTTATGGTGTACACAGTGATAGCCATGTCCGGCTCGTTTGCCAATTGATCTGAGCACCGAGTTGTTTTTTCTTCCAGACCAAAGTTGAGCTGCGCAGACTTGGTACACAGTAGCAGAAAAACGCAGATCCCAGCCATCTGCGATGGGCCTGAACTCGCCGAGTGATCTGACATCACAGATGCTGGCAGAGAGTGAAATACCAATCAGCCTTTTAGTTTCTCTTACAGAACTTTCCAGAATCTCCCACAGGAAGGCTGAAGACTTCTAACCCTGGGGCCTGCATCACAAGGCAAGATTAGGCTAGATAACTTGTTGGATTCTAAAATTTCCTTCGGCATAAATAAAGTATCTTTTTATCTTCCATCCATCCATCCATCCATCCATCGGTCTTTCTAGTTTCTATCTATTGATTTAATGTCACCCAGTTTAAAGTTACTTAATCTTCATTCACTTTCATTTAGCCCAGTCCACCTTAAATCCGACAAGTCATCTAGCTAACTCAAAAATCCAGCTTCATGATACAGGCCCTTGGAGTATCAGTGTGCAGGCTTTTCATTCCTGATCAGAACTGCCAACAAGTCTGTTTGATTGAGCTGTGGATTGAATGCTGACTTGACCTTTCTTGACAACTGCAAAAATATTTAAAAAGGTTTCTGTAATGATTTGAAAGCTGAAGAATACTTTTTGTCATTTTGGGTCACTTCATATACTTACATATTCACTTCATTTGATTAACAGATATTTTTTTTATCCAAATCCACATACTTTTTTGGGAAAGCAGGCTCAGCCAGTCCCTGGAGCAATTGGGGTTGAAGGACTTGCTCTGGAGCTCAATAGTAAAATCATTCTGCCGATCATGGGATTGGAACCAGCGACCTTCAAATCACTGGCCCGGGAGCCTAACCCACTAAGCCACATATCATCAAACACGGCGCAAAAAAAGACAAATGACAAATTATTCTGCAGAACTTCACAAATCATTTATAGCATATTAATTTAAATGCTAACATACTGCGAGAAGAACATATAGGCTGAATATTTTAACACACGTGAATACAGGTATAATGACCAGCATCGCAATCGGACTGCATCTTCTCAGCAGAAGTCAGTCTTCTGTACTGACGGGTTATAAAAGCACAGGGGAGCATGACAGATCCTCACCCAGCCCAGGGGTGCTATGCATTGCCTGTGCCATCCATAACAAGACAGCCCGTTAAATGTCATCCAGCTTCAATAATCAGGAGGATAGATGGAACAAAAAAAAAACACTGCAATAATGGCGGTGGTGTGTGGTTCTGTGCCCGTGATCGGAAGGTCACTAGCTCGAGCCCCGGCCTCGGCAGAAGTCACATGCCCTTAACCCCCAGCTCCAGGGGTGCTACATGCTGGCTGACCCTGCGCTGTGACCCCCAGGCCTGCTCTCACCTGTCTGTCAGTCTCACAGAGAGTTGATGGGATAGGTGAATACAAATTTTCTGCATGGCCATTAATAAAGTACCACTATTCTATTCCATCGTAAGAAACCCATGGCGAAGAGGCTGGAAGAGCCCCGTAATTAGCAATACTAATCAGATAATCCAAACATTGTCCAGGGAACAAAGGAAAGGATGACCCAAATGTAACATGTATGGCCTTGTGTTTGTGTATCATGAACATGTGCAAATGCATTACCGCAACTAGATTATCCAACTCAGGGTGTGTGACCAGTTAGAAGGTTGCTGGTCCAAATCCCACGGTTAGCAGTGTGATTTCACCATTGGGCCCCTGAGCGACGCCCTTAACCCCCAATTGCACTAGAGCAGGGGTGGGCAATCTTATCCGCAAAGGGCCGGTGTGTATGCAGGTTTCTGGGATAGCCTTTAGATCAGCTGTTTGAACCCAGGTGTGAGGACTCTTCAGCCAATCAGTCCTCTAATTAGTGATCTAATTAGGGAGTTGCAGCAAAAACCCACATAAACACCGGCCCTTTGCAGATAAGATTGGGCACCCCCTGCACTAGAAGCTGACCCTGCCCTCTCAACCGCCCGTTGCTGTGGATACAAGCGTCTCCTAAACAGGCATGGGGGGTGGGGGGGGCAGAGGTCCCCATGTACCTGCCCTGTTAGCCTAATTTAAATGCCTCCCCTTTTTGTGTGCATCTTCACAAATTAATGAAAATAAATGGCTTTACTACAACAGCCACAGACGTGGAGATGTGAGCTTGTGAGGGAGGACTTTAAAAGGCCCCCCCCTTTTTTACCTTAGAGCAAAAGTCTCTGTGCTGCCCCGCTAAGCGTAATGCGGCCGGGTGAACAGTTAGAGGGATATGTGTGAAACATAAATATTCAGTGCATTTGTATGACAAAGCGGGGCACTTCATAGACGGCCACCAGCGCCAGGCGAGATGGCCGGCGAACTCATCAGGCTGCTTTCGCTGCCAGCCTGCCGATCTGTACTGGGAACTGGGCCGGTTACATAACCCGCCCAGCGCAAGCAGGCAGCGGGAGGCCACCGCCAGCACCGCCGTCGGAGCCTGTGACAATGCAGCCGATCCGAATCACACCTCTCGGGGAGCGAACGAGCAGAGAACTCCGACGGCATGGGGCGGGAGTGATGATTCAAAACCAGGGAGAAATAACCAAATGAAATATCATGGCGTTCCAGCACTGGTGGCAGGCTGAGATGGAAATCACTCAGCTCCACGTTACATCTGAAATCCAACAACTGCAGATGTTACGTTTTATTTATAAAAGCAAATAAAATATGCTTGGGCGAATTATCTGCTTTAATAACCCTAAATTAACGGTACGTGCTTCCTTGCTGCATGATTAAATTTTATTCGCCGGGAAATTTTTAATTAAAAGATGACGATTATATTAGACACAGATGTGATAAGGGCCACCCAAAACTTTTCGTCCCCTGTGTGCTTTGTTAATCTGATAAGCGGGCTTAACTAAAGGGGGTGGGAGACAAAGGTGAAATATCATGGTGCCTCGTTGACCCCCCCCCCCACCCCGGTGTCACCTGTAGGACCAGAAGCAAAGGAGAACCCCCCCGCCCCCGGGCTGCCGTTTGGGTGTAAGACAACAGGAGGACCTCACAGGTGATTCCCTCAAGAGGGGGCCAGAATGGGGGTGGGATTTATGGCATTGAGACAGCCTGGACACCCACAAGCACATGGGAGGGAATTATGTAAAACAAGGGGGGAGTGACACACAGGAGGGAGTGGGGGGTGGGCTTCAGAGGACAATGACTAACCAGCAATGTGCAAAACGGATCCTTATATGGAGAACTGGCCGTTCATTAACTCCGCGTTTCTCTAGCCGGGCTTCCGGGATCCCCACACAGTCCACGTTTTTGCTCCCTCCCTGCCCCCGGGAGCAAAAATGGGGACTGCATGGCAGGATGCAGGGAGGGAGCAAAAACGTGGACTGTCGGGGGATCCCCGAGGACAGTGCCCAGAAACACTGCACTAACTCACCAAAAATGCTGTATCAACTCTACCTTCACAAACTTCAACATATTTACAAGCCACAACAAACCCTTAGTAACACGAATAAATTCTGTGAAATCATATAATCTGACATCACAAAATCATACAGCTGGACCATCCTCTTGTCTTTGCCATGTTTCAGCATAAATAGTATTTTGCAGCCTGAAAGTCATACAGTTTCCTGGATAAGGTGGGTTAAAGAGAGACCCCCCCCCCCCCCACTGGGGTCTTTATGCTAATTTATAAGGAAAGTAAAACAGGCAGCCCCAGGAAATGTGACAGCACTTTTCTTACAGCCAGTACCCTTCAGTGAAAGCACAGAAGTTCAGAAACTTCAGGCTTTTGTTAAATGTTCTTCATTAGATGGGTTATCATTGATGTGGTACTAAGCAGGCCAACCTCAGGTATGGCTTTCAACTGTCAGAAGATGTTCAACGCGACCCCTGAATTCAGAGTCCGCACAGGCTTCATTTAAAGTTGACCCCTGAATTCAGAGTCCACACAGGCTTCATTTAAACGTGACCCCCGAATTCAGAGTCCGCACAGGCTTCATTTAAACACGACCCCCGAATTCAGAGTCCACACAGGCTTCATTTAAACGCGACCCCCGAATTCAGAGTCCACACAGGCTTCGTTTGAA
>JAODKM010000048.1:5711763-5724013 GCA_026780845.1 Petrocephalus sullivani | reverse complement strand
GAGAACAGACAGGAGAAGAAGGATAGACAGACACCGAACGCAGAAACACACAGAGCGGAAAAATGCAAATCCGAAGTATGCCTGCTTGGTGAGTTTTAAACCTGCAGTTTAGGACAAATGTGTAGTCAGCTCACCCATGCGGTCGTGGGAATTTTCCGGTGCCTCGCATGCCGAGTGAATTAACAGGCAAGACGACATAACGGTTGGAGGCAGTTAGAATATAGAAGTGCCGAAATCATGGGTCACTGCCTTCTTTATCGACGGGGTCCTCCAGTCAGTCCATCCCAGCTCCCTGCCAGACAGTCTGCAGAAAGGTGGACTGCCTGGGGGTCCCCAAGGACCAGCTTGAGGAAAACTGATTTATACACCCCCCCCCCCTATAATAAAGCTTATTCAGCAGGCATGAGTGCAACCTAGGACCTAGAACAGGAAATGTGGGGTGTATGAGGGGGATATGTCCATTGGAAGTCTCTCTCACTTTCTCTCTCTCTCTCTCTTGCTCATGGGAGTTTTACTTACGCAAACATTCTGAGAATGAAAACTGATGGGTTCAGAGAGATAAATAATCAGATTCTAGAGGAGGCGGGTCCAAGCATCTAGAGGAAGTGGGACCAAGACATCTGATTGGTTGTTCTGACATCAACAACCTGACACAAAACCTGATTGATTATTGCTCTGAACCAATCATTTTTCAGCCTGCCCTCAGAACATGTTTTCCACGAACAACCCACACACACCCCTGACCCATGTCTTTGTACTGCAGGAATAAAATGGAAAAAAAGAACATGCTCCACATAAACAGATCTAGGAGACCTTATCTGCATAGACTGCTAGACAGCAGAAAGACACACATTTTTTTATATCTCCAGATTTCCCCTCATTACATGACACTAAGCAGAGGCATTCTGATAAAAGCCGCGCCAGATCGTTAAAGGGAAGCCAGGCAGGGCTAACGTTACACGAGGTACCACAAATAGCCTCAACTGACAGCGCTGCTCTGGTACAAGGAGCCAAGGGGTGGCATTGCGGAATCAAGCGAAGGACCCCATCTTTCATGGAGACATTGTTCCAGCCTCTTAAATGAACCCTATTCCCGCCCTAACAGATCCATGTCTGAGTGTAACTTGAAATCAAAGATAGATTATCCTGCTGAATAACTCTCTGCAACTGCCCGAAATATATGTATTGTGACCATTTTAATCTAATAACCGTATTATGACTCAGTTCCTAAGTCACCATTATCTTTGGGAAGTTTCAACCATAACCCTATTCCTGTAGGCCAGTATTTGTCCACCCAGTCCTCAGGAATGTGCAGACAATCTACCTTTTTTCTCCCTTCCAGCTCCCAAAATGCCTGAATTAAGTAATCAAGAACACCGAATACCTGGTACTGGGGCACTGGGAGCTGGGAGGACTGGACAGAGGAACGCCACAGGATACTTCACTGCTGCTGATGAGTTGAAGTGCTTCTGTGAAGGTTACAAAAGCCGGTCTCCCCAGTAAAAGCCCATGTCCTTCAACACCCCCCAACACCCCAATGTTTCTGTTCATCCCCTGGCTGTAAATGTAGTGTAAGTGTGACAGCAGACAACAGTGATTCTCAATTGTCCATTGTATGCTCCATCACAGCCTCCAGCACACCTGTATTAGGGAGCAAAGAGGTGGACTGTCTGGTAGGGAACTGGGAGAAGGCAAGAATGTGGACCATGTGGGGGGTCCCCCAGGACCGGGCTAAGAGACTGACCAATAAAAATGCTCCCGCCTCGCAGCCGTTGTTTAGCAAACAGGTCATATAATTCCCACTACGTGCTTATTGAACACTGTATGAATACAGAAATTAAAAATTAATTAACATTAACTGAACACAAAGGCAGGTAGATCCACCCATCTACACATCGTTTGAAAGCCCATTTCCTCATGGATACAAGCCTCACTGGTGATAACGAGAGAATTTTTTTAAATATATACTTAGCATATGAGTTCTCTAATGTTAGGAGAGTTTGATACGACACAGAAGGTGGCCATTAGCAACACTTAAACATAAAGGGATACAAGTTAAACATTAAGTAAGTTTGTCAGACTTTACCTAGACCCAAATCCCTACATGAAGAAGAAGAAAATGCAATCACATAAAGATGGGGTTAAGGTTCACACATCCAGGTTAAAATATTTAACAAGAATAATCCACAGTAATATCTCCCTCTAGATTTAAAATCCATTAAAAAAAGAAATGTCAATTAAAAATTAAAATTATGTAATTTTCAGTAGATCTTCGAATGCAACGTGTGCTACTTAAAGATGTCTCTTAACAGTCCTTGAAACTTTCACAGAATATCAGCTGTCCAAGCACCAAAGCCTACATATTTCACCTACAAGAGGTAAACCAGACTGAGTATCAGCAATAATACTTGTCCTACTCCAGAGTGCAATTGAGGAAAATGTGTTTAAATTCACATATAAAGCACCATAGTACATTACATTAATCAGGAGTTAATGTAGGAGGTCTATATACCTTCAGAGAAAGGCAGCTCATCAGTAGCTTTGCAATTGACCACAAGCTGGGACTTGATGCAAAGGATTTGAAATAAACTGGGCGATAATAAGAGGTTCTGGCAAGAAATGTTACCTGCCTGGAAAATGGGAGAGATAATCAGCACTTTAAATGCTCCTCACATGCCATCATTTCTTCGTTTGACAAACAGCTGAATGCGGTATTTGCAGGCCAAGTGTCATCATTTCAATATTTGCCAATCCAATCGTACTGGAGAGAAAAAAAAACTTTGGACCACAAACTGCCTTCACATTCAATGCACTCCCTGTCATCCCCAAATATATTTTATACAAAACATCCGATCTCTCTTTAAAACGGCTTCACGCTTCCCAAAGGGAAACATTGTAGGCTATCGGACCGGTTGTCTGAACTATATTTGTTAAACATTCTCCTAATGTTGAGGGGAAAAAAACAATTTAGACATAGCTTTGATGTGTTACACACGTTATATATTTATGCACACACTATACAGGAGGATACAGTGTTGACAGATCCGGATTTACTGCAGGGAAAGTGCATTAAGAAAGTTTCAGTTTTTGCGGCTGGGGCGTTAAATCAAAGCGGCACCGGAGACTTGGTGCCGCATGTCAGAGGCAGAGCCCATGCGGATCCCCCTCCATCCCCTGCACGTTTCCGCACGTCTTTAACACAAACCCCCTTTCCCAATGACAACTACACGCCGCTTTAATTACTTTCACCCGACGCAATTACGGCAGCGCGTCTCGCAATCCCTGTTTAGCAGCACGCAAGTGCCGGGTATAGTACATGTGATTTAGCCCGTGCATTACAGATGTGCGGTCAGACACATCTGTAATAAGTGAAACTTTGGCAGCTTAAAGGGTTTAATGGTGGGTCGAGGATAACATCAGCATTTCAGGGATAACCCGGGGGAGTCACCGTGTATTCATGTATAATGCTGCCTAATGCTCATTTAAAGCCCAAGACAGCCCCTCCCCGAGCGTCCCCTCGAACCGGCGACCCGATCCGGATCAGACTCCACTACCTCTAAGATGACCTCGGTGGTTAATTATAGGGCCCGGCGTCGCCATGCACATAGATCGGTGTGTGCACATAACAGCCCACAAGGCATGCACAGACCACCAGGAGCACAAAAAGACCACATGCAATAAAAATAACCAGCAAAGCGACGGCTGCCGGCCGTGACACACAGGGCGCCCGCAGCCTAAAAGCAGCGCGCCCCCCGGCAGCGACTGACCTGCATCCGGAGCCGATCGGCGGCTGGACGTTGGGTTGAATCCGGAGTTAAAATCCCCACTTTCGGTAAAACAAAGAGGCGAAGATATCCGGGCGGCTACGAAGCGGCCCGATCGTGGAGCGGCGAGCATGCGCCCAGCGTGCCGAGGGAGGGGAGGAGGAGCGCCGCGGAGGCGGAGCGAAGCGCCGGGAGACGCGGAGCCGCCGGGCCGGCCGCGCTGCGTCCGGGGCGCCGGAGCCGTGCGGCTGGTCTGCAGTCCATCAGCCAGGCGCGTGTGTCTGTTACGCTGCGATTTATTAACCTCCTGCCTTGATTCGCTTTTAATATGTTTAGGCTAACTAAGAGCAGGATGGTATGTTTTCAGAATCAGAAAAACTTTACTTATCCCAGAGGGAAATTGCGTCTGTTACAGATAGACAGGGACAGAGACACACGATGAGTGCTCTAAAACAAAAGTGAAAAGGGTAGAGAAAATCAAAAACGTAGGCAAAAGAAAATATCAATAAAAAAGTATATATATGTAGGCTTATATATACCCAAATAATAAATAATACAATAAAAGAAATAAAAAGAATTGGATAAAAATGTCTGGGAGAAAAATACTATAAACTCACAATGGTCGCTCTCTGAGCCAGAGATATTTTAAGTGATGAAACATAAAATATTGCACATTGTATAAAATATTGTACATGGTGACAGTGAAGGTGATTCTAGAAGAGACAGGAAGGCAGTTGTATATGCAGTGTCAGCTATTTCATATTATATATAAAGCACTAGCATACATTTTTATTAATATCCAAAAAGGTTCATACGGCCATGCCTCCTTCTACCCCCCTCAGTATTTATGGGATCTGCAGTTGTTCTATTCAGAATGGCATGGATAAGATTTCGGTCAAAACGCCTCTGTACAGACATCTCTGTTGTGGTTTCTTTCTGACTAAACTATGATAGGAGGAGTGTGGCATGTGCTACCCACACCGCGGTTAATGTTTTGACAAGTTCTCAGTGACATGTTGCTGTTTCCCGAGACCGCGGTTTGACACCAATCTATGCCCTTCTCCCACCCTTCTGACTGACCCCTCAACTGTGATAAGTAAATTTAATTCATAAAAACTTTGTTTATAATTAAAATCAGTCCAAAATTTTGTGACCGAAAGAATGAGATGCCGTGGATGTGAGCTTCCTTCACGGGGTGTCTGGGCTCAGCCTTAGGGAGAGGGTGAGGAACCCGGATATTTGGGAGGGGCTCAAAGTTTGTTAAAGCTTGGCATCTACCTGTAAGTACTTTGAGTGACTCAAACCAGAGCCAGCTGAGGTGGCTCGGGCATCTGTCTCGGATGCCTCCTGGACTGTTCCTTAGGGATGGCCTGTGAGCAGATGGAAATACCCTCAGAGGAGCTAAAGCCGGACAGAGTACTATGCCTGTCATCAGTAGATTGCTGGTTCAGTCCCAGGCTCTGCAAAGTGATTTCCCCTGAATAAGGCCCTTAAATCCCGGTTGCTGCAGTGATTGTGACCCTGCGTCCTCAAAAATGTGCATCAGTTTGGATATAAGAGTCTGCTATATAAATTTATGTACAGGGTGGTGCATTAGATAGCACTGTGGCCTCACACCTCAGGGACCAGGGTGTGAATCTCCCCCATGGTTCCGTGTGTGGAGTTTGCATGTTCGCCTCATGTCTTTGTTTCCTCCGGGTACTCAGCCTAAAAACTTGCTGAGGTTAATTGGAGTTGCCAAATTGCCTGTAGGTGTGTGAGTGTGCCCGCCCATCCTGGGTTGTTCCAAGCCTAGCGCCCATAGCTTCCAGGATAGGCTCCAGACCCCCCTGAATAGGGCAAGTGGTAGAATGGATGGATGGATAACACTGTACTTGAGGGAACATGAACCTTAAAATCAATCTTACGGAATTCCATACTGTCATACAGATTATAGCATGTGTATATATTGTACATCTTACGGTATCTCACACAGTAACCCAAATGATAATATGTGTATATATTGTACATCTTACGGTATCTCACACAGTAACACAAATGATAATATGTGTATATATTGTCCATCATACGGTATCTCACACAGTAACACAAATGATAATATGTGTATATATTGTACATCATACGGTATCTCACACAGTAACACAAATGATAATATGTGTATATATTGTACATCTTACGATATCTCACACAGTAACACAAATGATAATATGTGTATATATTGTACATCATACGGTATCTCACACAGTAACACAAATGATAATATGTGTATATATTGTACATATATTGTACATCTTTCATAACGTAATACAGAATATGACATGTATATATTGTAAAGCAGTCTCTAGGAAATGTGCACTATTCTGCAGTTTGGGATTTGATGCTGAACTGTATTTCTTTGTCTAAGAATTTGTAGTACGTGCAACGGCAATAAGGCTGAGTGTGACCTAATCTAAGATTTCCCAAAAATGCACCTAACAGAACCCTTCAGCTCTGCGCCTCAGCTGGGAGCTGCTGTTAGATGCGTGCGTTACTGGCCCGTAGCGGCGGGTTATAAATTCTGCCCCATTTCGTCGTCCCTGTTTCCCTTATTCTGAGGGCTCAGTAATGAAGTGCCATGATATGGGGCCATATTAGCCCCCCAGCGGGGTGCTATTCCTGTTCCAAACCTTAATTAGGGGAGTAGTGCTACAGTCCTACAAAGGCTGCAGCCACCACGCAGGCCTTAGCCAAGCAGCGGGCTTTAATTATATAACGTGCTGCTCCTCCTGATAATTATACTCACACTTCTGACTTGTTAGTCCCAATTTTTCAGTTTGTGGGACGAGCTTGTGAACTCTAACACTTGTAAGTAGTCTCAGTCGAGTGAATTGGCCAAATTCATAGGACAAAGGACATTATTGTCTGTAGTGGGTTATAGAAAATGTCTGATTTTTTTAATTTGATTGTATTGCTCATTTTTAAAATCCAAAACAGCTTATAGGTCTTGCATCCTATGCATTAATCAGACTGTCACCAATTCAATGAATCTGTGTCATTCTTTCCCAGTTCAAATATGAATTAACCCTTTACACGAGGGCAGCTGGATCAAATCCATCAAATTCGTCCATTCCCAGAGTTCCTTGCTACATGTGACCGTCACATCTGTCGCCTTGGACTGCTCATAGCCTCTCTTGAATGGCACCTTCATTGGGTAGCGGTAAGTCAGTTACAGCATGGGACAATGCTTGATCCATCCATAACCGTCATAGAGGATCACATGTTCCTGCTGGGAGTGCATGTCCCACCATTAGTCTCAGTTCATATAGAAGACAGCATTGCCAGTTGCCAATTCTAGGGCATGTCTAGACTTGCCCACTCCAGGGTGGCCTGTTATGACAGGGAAATGGGTGAAATAAAATCCCGTGGTGCCATGTTGTTACAACAGTCTCAAAGTACCAACCGTCCTCGATGATACTTCATCATCACTGATGGATAAGCATCTCCAGTGGCAGAAAGAACTTCACCCCTTGTCTTCAACATTTCAAGTGCTCTTTCATGATCTGTTTGCTCTCCTAATACCATGGCTTTTCCAATGCACATGCATGTAAGGTTTGGCGTCTTCATGCAATATTTCCCCTTTTCGGCAACTGAACCTCGGGCTGGTTCAAAACAAGAAAATCAATCTCTTCATGCCCGTCATGTGGAACTTCAGTTTCAAATTCACAAATCTTTGTAGATGTGAAGTACCTTTCTCTCCAACCTTTTTACCAATTATGGCAAATGTAACTACTTCTGTTAGAGCACGTTTCATTTGCTCTAACTCCTCAACTGTATAACTGTTCAATGTGACACCCAATACCACACAGGCTGTAGTCTATTATTAGCTGTTGTGCTAAAGCATGCCAAAGTGCCAAGGTAATATGATTGGTCAATACTAATCACATGGTCTATGATGCCCCTATTCTACAATAGGAAGTTCTACACGTGAACAAACTGGCGAAGACGCTATGGGACTTGCTGAAGGAAATACGGGAAATACCCTAAAACAAAAGACAATGGCATCTACAACGTCAAACACGCCAGGCACATACAGTAAACTGGAAAATCGACCAGACAAATGCACTAGCCATTTACTTTCAATTACCTTATTTCATGTCACAAATACATTGGGATTACTTCAAAATCAAAAAAATGTGTCAGGGTAGACCACCTGAGACACAACGCCTCATAAAACAAAGATCCTCGAATCTGCTATGGCAAGTCAGTAATTGAACACACAGACAACGCAGAAACTTCAAGCCCACCATACAACACCCAGACAACAATGAAAGACAGACAAAGCATACACGCCCCAGAACGTTCTACCCAAGATCTCTAACAGATGTGCACAAGCAAGTCCAAAGAGTAAATATCAGACCAGGATTTTGTTTCAGTCAACCAGTTAAGTATAAGGGTCTCAGTCACAGAGTGCTCAACTAGTTGGTTGAAATCCTGTTGTGGATTTTTACTCTTTGGACCTGGATTACCCACCTCTGTACACAAGACAGTGACCTCTGCCCAAACAGAGAGTAGTGGCTTGATTCCTAAAGCAGCAATGTTCAACACCATGGAATGAAGATATATATGGAAACAAGAGGAGCCACACATGTAGAATTCAAAGACACAATCTATACCAATATGTCACAAACAACTATTCTAGTGTCTCACTCAAAGGTAGAACACCCCATTCTTGGTCAGGAGCCTACTCATATTTTTGTAAAGCTGTGTTTTACTCAAAGCAAGTTAAAAGAAAGTATTTACTTGAGGTCCCATGCTCATGGGTTCTGCAGCCCCTTTTGGGTCATGAACCAAAAACCCACAAACCACAAGGTTGCGTATTGGTATGCTACTCTTGGTTAGCACTGGGCTTTTAAAAGTAATGTTAGTTTACCATGGCATAAATGAATCTATGTTATCAAAGTACCAGGTCCATCCACTGTGATTAGTTCAATCATGAAGTCAGATAATCTTATCCTCTTCACTAGCGGCAAACACCTGAAATTAATGAAAGACACTTTTATTGACGAAGCTCCAGATCCTCAGTCGCCCGGAACCTCTGCTTCAGTGCCTGTTGCACAAACAAAAATTTAAAGTTTTTGCCTACACCATGCACAGAATTATTAGGCTAATGCTATTCCTGGAGAAAAGTTTTGGCAAAAGTTGGGCAGGTCAATAAAGGTGAATTCTGAAGTTTTCTTCTTTTGCTCCATGAACGTTTATTTAGAGAGAAAATGTTACCTTTGTAACAAACAAAAATAAAAGAAAAGCACTTGATTATCGCTTGATTATCATGTTCTGAAACCACTTATCCTGTCCAGGGTCACAGGGAATAATAAAAAACAGTTTTAGTTATTCAGTGTATATATCTATATATATATAATTTTTTTTTTTTGCTTTTTGGAAAGTGATTAATTGTCAATGTCGATACACCACAGCACACAGTGCACAGCAACGAAATGTGTCCTCTGCATTTACCCCATGTGTTACAAGGAATAACTATCAGTCATTCTATACAGTCTGTTTTACCAGGTCCAGTGTCCTGCATAGCCATTGAACAGTCAAGTTTTTGATGTGATTTGATATCCTATAGTAGCTGAGGCAGATAGGACCGCCTCCCAGATGCTGTTCTGAGACCTGTACTGCTAGCTACCTTGGTAAATCTCATACTTTACTAAGGCCCAGTAGTTCTCAATGGGGGTGAAACGTTTGGCAGTTTTGATTGTTTTGCATCACTCTGGCTGGCACTTTACTATTTTTTGTCTTCCCAAATCCCTATAAGCTCCTTTTAGGCTAATTTTTATAGTAATAATAATGTGCTTAATAATTCCACACAAGGAAGTATCTATGGTTTCCTGATTTATTACAAAGAGGATGTACTCAGACCAAATGCTTAGCATGTTCTATTCTTAAATAGTCCATCCTTAACTGCTGATTAATCTGGACTGAAACGAGTGGTCGAAACAGAAGATGCAAGCAACATTCACACTTGTCTAATGGTTAGTGTATTTATATGTCAGTATGATTAAAAATGTGACTTTAATATCTGTGCAGGGAGACCCAGGTTCGATTCTTGGCCAATACAAGCACATGTTCCCAGAAAATTTCCCTGGGATCAATGAAGATTATCTAATCTTAAAAGACCGCAATAAATATGTCATAGTCCAAGAAACATTTTTTGATCTACCAGAAACAACCTAAATGGGGTATGATGATACAACAGTAAAAGAAAAATAGGCTGTTTCATTCTGCATCTATGTGTTTTCTCTTAGGACGCAGGCTAATTCGTTTCGCGTGTCGCCAACCAGGTACAGTGGCCAAAAAAGGATATGCACTTATTCCCACTCGTATATAGAGTGTAAGTGCCCTTAGCAGCGCGGATACCAAAACCCATCTGCGGCTCGTTTTCATGAACTGAGAACGTATGCAAATATGCCTGCGCAACAACCGTTTCCCTTCTCAAAACCACAAATGAATACACAATAGGCAAAACAATGATATTTTTCTTTTTAATTTATTATTGAACTCTGCTTTTCATCCACTGTACCCAACAGTAGATGTAATCTCTATGATGTTTAGTAGCGAATAATTTCCAATTATCATTAACAGCTAGTAATGACTGTTTATTATCCTTCGACTATTTTAGTCCATGTAAAAGAACCTGCGCCGTTAGCGCAAGAACTACAACATTACGTCATCAACACGCGCGGACTCCCGGGTCAAAACAAAGAACTGCAGGTTAAAGCTCCACTGCAGGTAATTATATTAACTAACGTACTCATTTCCCTCTTGGCGTCTAGCAGAGCACATAGTGTTATTAGATCGATGTTTTCTTGGTTGTTGTAGCTACACTGTTCACTCTGTAAGGCCAGCCTCTGTAGCCGATCGTCTCGTTGTCATTTCATAACGACGCGGCGGCGCTTCCCCACTGCAGTTTAGACTGATACATCATCGCAACTTGTGCGATGTAATTTGCTTCATGCCCGTGTTTAAAAACCATCTGAAAAGTCATCTGAAAACCTGCTTCCGGTAATTAGAAATCGTGAAATAGTTGCGTCGGCATTTAGATTGTAGAGTAAACCTGTCGCTCTCTGTGTTTCCTCGATATATGAACCAAGTCTCATATTCAGGGCGATGGATATAATCTGCTTTTTTATTTTTAAAGAAACGGCCCGGAAATGGAACCGATAAGCGGCACCAAGGATGACACGTCGCTGTCGGTTGGGGAGAAGGAGGAGAGCGGCGAGACGCTGTCCGCCGCCGTCCGGGCGAAGATCGAGCGCAACCGCCAGAGGGCGCTGATGCTCCGCCAGGCCAGGCTGGCCAGCAGACCCTCTGCCGCCGAAGGTCACCGGGTCGATACCATGTGCCTCTGGGGGGCATCTTACTGAAATCACACATTTGTGACATTGACATTCTTTTTGTCGTAGTTTCAGCGAGTTAAGCCAAAGCTAAATACCATGTTCCTTTTTATTTATTCTTTTGAAGAAATTTACCTGGATGTGTGTTTCTGATTTTGTATATTTTTGACCTCATTTAAAGGGAATTGAACGCGTTTATTTAAAATTTCCAGGTGCCACATGTGCCAAAGTTTCCAAAGTGATCGACTCCGGCGCGGGCTTCTTCATCGAGGAAGAGGAGGAGGAGGAGCAGAGAGTGACGAAGGTGGTGCACCAGCCAGGTACTTTTGAAATCCCACCCAAACGGGTGCCCCATAGCTAAATATTGACTGATCCATGGAAGTCCACTGCTGGAAAAAGACGGCAATAGCACACCTGCTGAGAAGGTCCACAGCGCCCAGCTCATGTGTGATCTTTCCATCAGGACCGGTGATTGAACCTGACTACCTAGTGTGTGAAGACTGTGATAAGCCATTCATGGACTCCTACCTCAGCAACAGCTTTGACCTGCCTGTGTGTGACAAATGCAGGTACCTACATCATTAGACAGCTAGTAATAACTGTCTATCATCCTTCAAACATTAGTCAGTATTATTAGTTGTAAAAGAACCTTGCGTGCTGCCTGATCCACTGAACAGTATTGTGGCTACGATATGCCGCATTTAACAAAAATGATCCCACTGTTAATAGTCAGGTCAAGGGGCAGACTGGCAACAAGGAGGGAGTTTGTCGCCACCTGGGGGCCGGGTCCTCTTGATCCCGTGGTATTTCTCAACAGTTATAGTAGGCGGTCCCCCTACTATATTTAGCCAATCGCAATGAACCGGTTGGCCACCAATCAAATAAAGGGTTCTCTATTAATCATCTCCTGCAAACGACTGACAGGGTTAGGTACCACTGGTTTATAATATTGCGACTGGGGAAGAAAGACCGGCCCTCACAAGACTGCCCCACCGACTCACAGATCTCAAGGAATCGATGGTCGTGGTGGGTTTTAGAGTTGTGACGTTCGCGAACGAACCGATTCTTTTGAACGGCTCATAAACATGAACGATGGGAGCCGAGTCGCGG
>JAODKM010000048.1:5693868-5704021 GCA_026780845.1 Petrocephalus sullivani | reverse complement strand
GTGGAAAGGAATGGACGTATCCTTCTGATATTAAACAGGAGAAACCGACAGGAGCGGGAAAGGTTAGCGATATGTGAAGATTGTTTCAGGTAGATTGGTGTGAAGAAACTAAATAAAGAGAGATAATTAGGAATATTCCAGACTGTGACTTCACGTTCAATGCATCCTAAACTCTACCCAAAATTACTCTAAAAGTTTTCTCACACTTTAGCCACAAACAGTAGCTTCAGAGCTAACCCACACATGCTAACATCAACGCTGTCAATTCTGGGAAAAGAATCTTTAGCCATATTTCCTAAACCTGGACCACATGGAGATTACCTTGTTCAAAGACTAAGAATCTTATATCAGGATTTGAAAAAACAAGGACGTTAGAGCAGGGGTGGGCAATCTTATCCGCAAAGGGCCGGTGTGCATGCAGGTTTTGCCTTTAGATCAGCTGTTCAGACCCAGGTGTGAGGACTCTTCAGCCAGTCAGCCCTCTAAGTAGTAACCTAATTAGGGAATTGCAGCAAAAACCCATGCACACAATGGCCCTTTCTGCCCACTCAGTTCTTTGTTTTTAGACTCTTCCACTCTGCTGTTCCCCTTTAGCTCAGGAAGCCAGACGCATTCGCTATGCAGGCCACAGCTCTCAGCAGAAGTGGTATTGATCTCAGTTAAGCTGCCCAGTCTACTCTTCCCAGACCTGTGAGCTGCCCAGACTGCCCCTTAAGGTCAGCTAATCATTCCACTACCCAACCTTGCTTTGTCATCAGGGACAGGCCCATTAGCGCCTTCCACAAACTGAAGTACCCTACATCCAAACAGTAAACCAAGTTTGCCACTAGTACAAGGTGGTTGACCAGTGTCATTTGACTTATTGATAACTAATTCCATTGACATGTGAGTATTGACCATGTGGTTTGGGTACTTAGTATGAAACTGTAAAAAAAAGGTAAGTGCATAGAATCATGATAGCATTCAAGTGAACTAAATTCAATTCCATTTCATTCAGTGCAGTTCAATTCACAAAGTTTAATTTTGTTAGGAACTTCGTGTACGAAAAGCATCAGTGCCTGTCCAGTATCACATACAACAAATCAAAGGGAGTAATTAGCAGCGTTAAGTAAAGTAAGGCTTCTAAAGTGCAATCAATAATACATTTTAAAAAATGAAAAAACATGTTGAAAATCATGGAATAAAGATAGATACATAGATAAAAAAAAAGGTATTTATCCATTTATGAGTCTAATGGATATAGGCACAAAACCTGACATGGCTCTCTTAGTCCTGAAGGTGAGTGACCTGTACCTCTTGCTTGAAGGTGAAGGAGAGCACTGGCTGCATAGTGTGAGTGCTGTCTAAGGATATTTCTGATAAAATGGCTAGTTAGGTCATGTTTGGGTGCTAATATGATTTGATATTTGCCAAAAGCAGCACAGCAGTGTTATGGTGAACTGGTGATTAGGCATGTGAGGTGGAGGGAGAACTGACCTTAGTGCTCCCCCTTCCAAATAGAGTTCCTGATTCAGACCAGAGAGATCAGTGTACGTACACGGATCAGTTTTCCAGATGCTCTTCTCATCCCCAGGGGACCTGCTCTGGCTTATATAAGACCCATCTAAAAATCTGCTTCTCCAAGGTCAGTGTGAGTGGGGGTACAGCAAAGGGGATGCTGGACTTATTATCTGGGGAGTCCCAAAATGGATACTGTGGACTGTGCTGCTGGGCTCCCCAAAGGCATTGTGGACTTACCCACGTTCAGAGCAACAAATATATCGCCATTGCATTCTCGGCCTGAGGCCGGCCAGTCTTAATGAGGGTTTGGACATCATGGGATGGGAAGCTTCTGAAAAGCACATGGAATGATTCATATTTCCAGGAGAGAGCAGCTATGGTAACCAAGAGCTTGTCAGCACACGGCATGCATGTCAAACTGAATGTAAACAATCACACAACCAGGTCTCGGAAGATAGTCACACACTTAATTAACTCACCATGACTGATCTCTTTGATGTTTCAACGGTCATGACATATTCGTGTCTCAGGAAAGCCAATGGGAGAAGGGTGTTCCGCAACCAATGAAGATGATCTGCATATAATCACAAGTGTCATGTCTGGGACGGGCTTTGTGTAATTAATCGCTGTCCTGTTCTCAGGGGCGGATTAGCTCATCTGGGGGGGCCTAGCAAGGAAAATTGGGTTTAAACTTAAATAACTTGCTCGCTACCGGATAGGACTGTCCCACGCAGGCCACTTGAGCAGGAAGAAAAATGAGAGAAAACAAAAAAATGATGTCAATAACCTGCTAATCAGCCCGCAGGGTTTCTGGCAGTTCAAGCTGCAGGTCAGATTTAATAAATCCAACCACTCTATTTTTCCTGAGAAGTTGTGGGTTGGGGGGGGGTGGCTACACCCCTTTCTATATCGTAAAACCACATTCTCACCTGATTTATCCTGGTCATGAGTCTCTTGGTCCATTAAGTGCTGTGTGTACCAAATGTCTGTCACTATTGCATGAAGTAAACATATTGTACTTATATGACTTGCTGTGGATTGTAGCCATTTATATGCTTGTGTTGATTAATCATATTGTGCAGGACAATAAAATATAAATACAAATATATAAAAATGACGGGCATTAATATACAAATGATCCATACCACACACACACACAAACCCAAGCATTACGATACTTCAGCTCAGATACAATTTACATACTGCGGATATTAAAGTCTTAATTCCAGTGCTGATGCGTATTATAATCAGAATCAGAATCTTTATTGCCGCAGGACCAATGCGGTGGAAATTGTTGTTTGGCACGTCTTGCTACAGTTGGAGACGGCATAACAATAGACAACTAACAATGTGGGCATAAACAGAATAAATGCAAAACACAGGATACATAACAGAGAGGAGTAAATAGCAGGCATGCGATGAATACGGCGGTTTGTGCAAATTCAAGCACAGAGCGCAAATCAGAAAGTTGACAGGGACAATGCAGGCATACATACATCCATAGGACACCTGCATGCAGTATATGCAATGTGCAATTATAAGTGGCTGAGCCTGGTTTTGTGTGCACTTTCCTAGTACAGCGTGACGGAGCAGTGATCTGCCAGCGGGCATTACACGTGCATCCTCTCCAGTCCAAGCGAAATCTCTTTGCCTTTATATCACAGGCTAAATATTGCCTCTGGAAAGACGAGGTGCCGTAGTGTCATGACAGAATTTCAGAAAGAGGCAGGACAAATGCAGAGCATGCCTGGCGTTTTCCTGGCGCGCTCGACTCCTGTTTCTTTCAGTTAGAAACAGTACGAGACCCGGTCTTTTCTAGGAGGGACTCGATCTCGCCTGTCAGCAGTGTTTGCGCTGCTGGTCTCGCAGTCGCCGCTGTTGTCCGACTGGCAAAGCAGCCGAGTGGAAATCAGACATATATCCGGCAATAAATCAGCCATGGCTTCGCGTATAAGAGACGAGGATGAAATGGCGAGCATGCATCTGGCCGCGGATCAGATTCGTGTTCTGGAAGAAAATTTCACCAAAGTCACCAAGCATCCTGATAAGGCGACGCTCACGCTGATCGCTGCCGAGTGCGGACTGTCCGAAGCGAACACGGCCGTGAGTATCCTGCTGTTTGAAGATCTCCGTAATGTAATAAAACAAAAGTCTAAAATAATGTAATATGCATATATCGATCTATCTACGTTTTCCAATATGTATTCTGCACTTTAAACGCATTAGGGCACATCTGCATTAAACTTGTTTGAAACATTGGGCATACATCCTGTTATCCCATATGAAGAAATCCGAATAAATGTAAAAGGAAATTATTTTATAATACGAAACTCAAAATATGGTAAGAAAATGGCGTTTTGGGGATAAATAATGTAGTCTTAGAATTTTACACACAACAGGCATTTGATCGATAAAAATATCGTAGTTAGAGGTTGAATGGTTGAATTAAGTGATGTAGTGAAAAATTGGATTTAACTTCACCAGGCGGCCCGGGTGCTAATGTTTTTTGTCATTACACTGGATTAGTTTGGCTTATAGACAATTAGAGTAGAGTTAGTAGAAGTGTCTGGAAGGCTGGTTAATAGATGGTCATTTTGATGAGAGGCTTTGGCAGAGCGCCGCACTGCTGTCATGGTGCGATGGGCTCTTAGTGCGCTCTCGTCCGCCACTGATCCTTTAACTCTTTACATACTATACACTGACCCATATGTGACCGATGTACCGCTAACGTATAAGCATTAATAAGCCGTGGTTAAATAGCACCTTTCCTCTTTGACGTATATTTCCCGTGATTTTGTGTTTGACGCGTTGGAACGGACCATCAGTGGTACACACCATGCACGTTTGGGGTCATCCAGAAGCACAGTGCTTTAGGTGTAAAGGTATAGTGCATACTGTATGAAAGGCTATACAGAGACATCCTGAATTCTGACCGCCTATTCTAGTCCACAGGTTAAGTGTGTAATACCATGTAGGCTACATAGAAATGCTTTTGACATGGGTAAAATATGAAAGAATGACGTTTAAATGACAATATAAGCCTAGTGTTATACTGTGAATTCTAGTATTTTGCTATGTAGGCCTATTTTAAGTATAATAAATAAAACCAATAAATGGGGACTTATTGGAAATGAAAAACAAAAAACAGGATTCTAATTTTTAACAATGGACAGGTAACACGTAATGAACTCAATGACGTACGGCTGGGTTTTTTTCCTGCTAACGGCGTTTTCTTGTTTTTGGGGAAATTACCGGGGAGCACCCTTAGCCCAAGGCAGGCTGCCGTCCCAAATGATCGGCCTGTTTTTGTCAAGTACATGCTTTGCAAGCGAAGACACCGAACACCGCCTTATACTCTTTGAACACAAACCGGTTTGGCCGTCTTTTACGATCCCTGTGCGGAAGGCAACCTTTGGCTTAAATTGCAAGGAGTACAAAAGGGGACATTGTGCCCTGGGTGAGAAACAAACAAAAAGGTTTACTGTTAAATTAATTCGGGATTAATATTAAAATATTTAGGGGGCTCCTGAAACCCGTGTATTATGTTTCTCTCGCTTTAACCGATGATAAAAAAGGCACTCCCGGGATTTTGCGGGGCCCCTGGTTTATTCCCAAGAGGCAGTTTTCCTCGCTTGCCTGACAGATCCGGGATTGCCAGCACCAGCCGGGGCCAGCACCACGGTGTCCCTGTATGGCCGCTATTCTTCAGGCTATTGCATAGACTTGAATGCGGGTTTCGGCACTGTCCAGCTATAGTGGTCCTGGCCCCAGCAGGATGTACTGCCAAAGAGTCAATCAGGCTTTTGACCACTGTGTTAAAGGGCGGAGGTTGCGCCATGGTGAATAAGAAAGAAGCAGATCTGAACTCCTGCCGCGGACTATTGTGTCACGATTGGCAGATCTTTGAGGTTTAAATCACATACATACGTCGCAATGAATAAGCTATTGTAGTCTATATTCCCGCAACTGCAACCTGCCAGAATATGTTTACCAAAATAAAATAACAGTGGTTTGGGAAACTGTTAAGACTACAATTTAATTAATCTGGCTGAGGATTGGGTTCTTTTCGACGAGTGGATAAAAGTGCTGTACAATGAACAATGGTTAACAATTAAGTCACCTTCTTACACAGTGTAAATGCGCTCATAAAATTAACTGGGCCGCAGAGACGAATGCTTGTCACAATGTTCTGTAGTGATACAAAGATGCATGTGACATTGCCTCGAGCATTTTCAGCGTTTCATCACACTCATCTGTACTTCGCAACGGAGCAATTATAAATGTAATCAGTGTGCGTCACTGTAAGTCCGAAGTAATCAGTGTTGAGTATTGAAAATATAAGGAAAGTCTCCACTACTGAGTTTACATAGCAGACTTTTTTTTAGTGTTATTCAGATAGGATCTCCTTACAGACGCATCATTTTAAAGTTTCCCAAAGCCCTGTGCTTGCAGAATTACCTTGGGTCAGCCAAGCATTATATGTGCAGCTCCAATGCTCCATATTATAATGTTAATTAGCGTGGCAGATTGGCGCCGGGTTTGGCACCGGCCCCGATCCGCCGATCGATATCTGCTGATGTCGCTTTTTCTTGCAGAGATGGTTCCGTCTCCGAACCGTGCAGTGGCGGCGCTCGGAAGGGCTGCCCCCCGAACCAGGATCCGTCACAGACTGACTCCGCTGCTGGACGCTATAGTGATTAGGGCCGGTCCATGGCTCCCGATTACACTGCCTGCCCACAGCGGCTGACACGAATGGACTTTCTCTCATTTTGACCTTTATTTGCTCAGATAATCTGAACGTGGAAAGTGATCATATATTTAGTTTTTCCAATGTAACCATTTTAACAGCTAACTACGTTTTATTCACATTATCAGTATTGGGTGTGAAACTGTGATATAAAATTAAATGACCAGAGGGAGCTAGGGAATGAGGAGGCAGAGTAAAACTAATGAAATCGTACACTATAAACTGACTAAATTAAAGGAGGACCTCCTGATCCTGGAGGTTTAGCGTGTGTGCGAGTTCTTATTCTACTGAAGCTCCTAAGCATTAAAATAATGGAATTTTTTTTATTATCTAGACAGCTGAAATGTCCTTCAGTTCAGTCCTGCTAAACTGACACTTAGGGATCACATGACTGTGCAGCTTTCAGTTAGAGCATGTGCCGGCTTTGAAGAAGGAGTAGCCGTCACACCCCGTTTTACTAAATATAACCTTGCAGAAAAAGCTTCTCAGTCAATACGCTGGAATCTGAAACTTATCTCTCCGATACTCTAGGTCTCCCATTTCTTTGTTTTCACTGAGGCCATTTGTCAAACATGTATTAAAATTAATTATAATTAAACTGCTATGAACTGCTCGAGTGTGTGAACGTTGCTGTCATTTTTAAAGCTCAAGTTACACTGGTGTGAACCATGGGGAAAGTTTTTAAAGAGTGGAAGATGGGTAACGGTTTAAATTGAATGCACCTTCATGATGCATTCATAGAAATTTCATAAACATCATGTAAGTATGCCTTAACAGATCTAATATACATTGATACATTTTCAGCAGTTATACTATTATAATGTCTGTTATTAATCTAGACTACATCTGTTAAAGTATGTTCAGATGTTAATTCTTGAATTTCTATGAATGCATTATAACAGCGATATAGTGCAGTTAATGTAAAGTAGGGGTGCCAAATCGTACGCACAAAGGGCTGGTGTGTATGCAGGTTTTTGGGATAACCTTTAGATCAGCTTGTCACGGTACGTCGGGCGTGCAGGGTGCAGAGCGGGGAAGCAGGAGCAGGACACGGAGGGTTTATTTGGAGGCAGGCAGGGAACACACACCACAACGACTAACGTCAATGACCGGACTGGGAAAACAGACTCGAACGCGGACTAAATACACGAGATCATTACAACACGATGAGACACAGGCGGTAAAACACTAGGATTCCCACGAGGGCAGCGAGGGGGCGGGGCACACAGGAGGATTGAACGGGCAGGGCATGACACAGCTGTTCAAACACAGGTGTGAGGACTCTTCGGCGAATCAGTCCTCTTATTAGTAACCTAATTGGAGAGTTGCAGCGAAAACCCGCATACACACCGCCATTTGTGGATAAGGCCACCCCTGATGTAAAGCATTACATTAATATGATTGTGTGTAGGCTTAATTTATAGTGGGCATCCTGATTAGGAGATATTTGTGTATTGGTTCATTGCATGTTATTGCTTTTTGCACCATGTTTTTCCTGGTTTAATCTGCAGTAAAGGTCTAGTGTGCTCCATTAATGTGTCTCTGGTATGGTAACTGTCCAGGCCTGTGTCAGGAGTGGTATGTCACTTGGAATAATCAGCGCTTGAGTGTGAAATTTCTCAGTGTACTACCATAGCAAAATGAAGCTGGGCCCTTTCTGCCTTCGAAACAAGCAGCCAATCAGTACTTGCGTAATAAACTTGCCACTATGACAGTTACTTTGGCAGACTAGGATGAGCTTATGTCATTGGTCAAAATAGAGAATAACTATCAAATCAGCACCAGTGGTGCCTTCGAGACACCGTAAGAGACAGTTTTATAGACCTGAACTGGCTTAAGCAAATGTCAGACCATGTATGTCAATTCCAAGGTCATGAATGTGCAGTATGGCAATAAATATTCAAAATTTATTATCCTTAATGCATCTCTTTTATGGCTAATGAAGTTGCAAACATTAAAGAAGAAAGAATTACATACAACATACAGGGGTTTAATATGGTCCTACCTATTGTATATTAAACATGATAATGTTAAAAACACAAGAAATAAAAAAAATGAGTTCAGTTAAACAGGATCCTTTTTAAAAATCCTTCTATATTTCATGAGATGTTGCCTTAAGTTGTATGACTCACTAAAGTGTGTCCAGTTTGGGGATAGAAATAAGCGTCGTCCTAAACAGGAAACCCCTAACGTCATGAGCAAACATTTTCAGTGGATACAAAAACATTCAGAAGGAGAATTCCACTCAGCAGCCGGGCCAGGCAAACCACCAGCAATCCAAAGAAGATCGTCAGCTATCTGCTATCTAACTCTCATTGTCTTTGTAGAGTCACAAACATCCTCGGTAATGCATCACACCCTGGACACCATTTGTTTGAACTGCTGTCATCAGGTGCCATCAGCAAGAGCCCACTCCCAGACTTATGGACAGTTTGTACTCCAATGCGGTAACCAGACTGAATCTGGGCCCTGAAGGACTCTTACACATGACCCTTCTGTATATATTTATTGGCAATGTTGTACATACTGTTTATATGTCATGTCTCATCTAGTGTTTTTGTTTGCACCCCTCAGGGAGTTGCTATCTCAGTGTCACTGTGCTGTTGTGTACAATGGCAATTATGAATTGAATCTGAATCTGAATAACACTATGCTAGCCCATTGTGGGGCACATACTTACATCCACCCACAGGGGATATTTAAGTCACCAATTCACCTAACTGCATGTCTTGGCCTATGAAAGGAAAGTGGTGGAAATATATATCAACACTGGAGAATATGCATACTCCAATAACACAGAAGCAGAGGAGGAATTTGAACCCCTACCTCCGGAGGTGTGAGGCTATGGTCCCAGCTTCTATGACAACTATAGTAATTATATCAGTTTGGATAATTACCTGAGCAGATCAGGGAATATTATTTGAAAAGCAGCCCAATAAGACCCCAAAATCAAAGAGAAAAATATAAGCTCCTGTGCATGCTTTATAACTAACAAAGACTTGCAGTCATGTGGTATATTTTGACCGGCACATGCAGAGATATAGAGAAGAGCGGAACGATGCCAAGACTAATAGGAAATGGGCCATTTTCCACACAGATTATTATTGAACCAGAGCGTTTCCTTTCACACTTGCGGGTCACTCTCCAATTTCAATGTGTAAACTGGCAGATAATGTATGCCCGGGGTGTGGTTAGGATGGGGTGGGGAGAAACATTCATCACACCTAATTTTGACACCGAGTGCTGCAACATGATGAACTACAGAGCCTCTGAATTTTTTGCATTCAGCATGCTTGTGTCAAAGACCAGGCTTAATATTCACATTATTTTTTTGTCTGATTAAGTTCACCAAGTGAGGATTCTTCTCTGGGAATCATCCATCCATTTTCTGAAACCACTTATCCTTCAGGGTCATGGGCCTATTCCAGAAGCTATGGGCACAAAGCAGGGACCAACCCCAGACAGGGGGGGGCACACTCACATATTCATACCTATGGGCAATATGGTCACGCCAATTAACTTAAGCATGTTTTTTGGACTATGTGTGTGTGTGGGGGGGGGGGGACAGAGTACCCAGAGGAAACCCCACCACAACACAGGGAGAACATGCAAACTCCACACACATGGAACCTTGGGAGGGACTTGAAGCCTGGTCCCAGAGGTGTGGGGCCACACTACTAACCACTGCACCACCATGCCACCCCCCTGGGAATCATATTTATTATAATTACATATTAAAATTACATTTGTAAAAATATTTTAGGTTAACCTAATTTGTTTTTTTTTTAAATAAGGCAACACTGATAGTTTTCATTAACCACCACTTTCCTTTCTTCCAGTATTTTAACTCTAAAAGAGCTCTAAAAGCTGAAATTACTAATCTGCAGGATAGTAAGGGTATTATAA
>JAODKM010000048.1:5659472-5671043 GCA_026780845.1 Petrocephalus sullivani | reverse complement strand
GCCCTCGGGAGGCCCCCTCCCAACTCGGGGCCCCGGCCCATTGCCTGTCCTGGCCGTCCTGTCGCTGCACTGTACTATGTAATCGGCCGCCTTCGGGAGGTCCCCTCCCAACTCGGGGCCCCGGTCCATTGCCTGTCCTGGCCGTCCTGTCGCTGCACCTCTCAGGAGACCCATGTGACTCAGAAAATGGAAACGCCACAGGCACAGAGCGGAGGAGGGACCCTCCAACCCTGGAGGTGTGCGGTAAGAGTGCAACCCCATCGAGTCGCCCTGTTGTGATCTACAGCTTGTTTACTCCCAAAGCAGATGGGGTCTTTGTCACAATCAGTGTGGGTGCAGTGATGCATCATGTGTGCTGAGCGGGGTGAAGCATGGGAATTTACAGCCTGAATCCTGTCATGAAATGACCCCTTAATACCTCACAGAGATTCCATCCGTGCTGATTCTGGAACCACAAGTTCCACCCCTGTAACTAATCTCAACCTGGCAGATCTGCCCCTCTGACAAGCTCCGATTGACTCAGCCTCCCTGAATTTAATTACACCTAATTACTTTAAATTTACTGCAACCCCGGAGACTGCCTCCTTTCGTACCCAGGGGCTTGGGGCTCGGGACACAGCAACAAAGCAATGCAGTCTATAAACATTTCTTTCCATAAAAGGTAAGTAATAAACAAAAGTGGGAAACAGCTTGTTGCAAGGTGTGGCTAGATTTAGACTAGAGTAGCGATGCAGTAACCACACTATACTGATAACTTAGAGGACACATTCAACTTAAATACTGCATCCTTATGAAATATCACCTTATTTGTTTTGACAATGAGGTCACCAGTATTTTACCTTTTAATTGGCTCTGATTTATAGCAAATAGAAGTTGCAACTTAATCTCGTTTTTTTCCCCTAAACGCTATTACCTTTAATACTGTTAGCTAGAAAGTAGCTCCAGCGTCTTTCGGCATTCCTAAGGAAGATTTACTTTAACCAACTGCATTTCATTTTCCACCGGTATTTTCACTATTATCACTGGCTAATGTACGTTCTACCACAAACGCGCTCACCCCTTGTAGCCTTCTAGATGCACGTGGCATCTAATTTCAATCAGGAATCCCCAGCGGAGACGTGAACCAAGAGATGGAAATTCAGCGGAAAGGCATCCCAGCCACAGAGACGAGGGAAAATACCTGTAATATAGTGAAATCATTCGACAAAACGGGTGGAAAATAGACACAGACGGTTTCACATTTTCCAGCTACTCATCTACCCCTCAACCTGGTATATTTCTGAGATTTTGCAGTTGGCTTAATCAGTTAAATGGCAAGTTTTATTCTAAACTGCTTCTACTACTCTACTACTCCACTTTTGCAATACATGCATACAAAAAATGCACTTTGTACTAAATAAATCTGTTTATGTTAAGTAAATGCAAGTGGAATTCTGGATAGTAAAGCCTGAGACCTAGCTAGTTATGATTTGCATTCTCCTTCCGGCGTCCCTAGCCAGATCATCAGGGGCCGGTTCAGCACGCCATGTTTCGCTTCCTGGCAATTGTCCTCCGCGAAAGACAAACGCGAGGCGCAGCAGTAAGTGTCACTCGGAGGCCATAAAAAATAGCAGGCAGGCTGAAATGCGACAGTACGTCCTGGAAGCGTTTCAAAATCGCGTGTCGGTGTCAAGCGTTCACTTGTGAAAATAAATGGTGCCTTAAATTAAAAACAATGGCGCTCGCGTGGATTTCGCGGAGGCCTCTGACACGATGCTGCCGGGACATCGAGCAGCGATACACGCATTTGCTTCTGGAAACAATCCTTCCACAACATGGGCGATGTTAGCTCATTTGAGTCTTGCTGTGACCCCATGGTGATCTCAGGTCCTCCCTGGTCACTAAAGCCTGGCAACTGAGTCGTCACTTACTATGAACTGATTTCAGGGAAAGTGAAAAGATTCAAACAATCAGTACTGACCCCGACATAATTCAAACACACAACCTTCTGATGTGGAGTCAGACACACTACCGTTGCGCCACAAGGTCCAGAGACAATAATAAAAGGAAAAACATTTGTTGACCGCTATATAAGTTGGTTCTGTATCGACTAATACACATAAAGGCTGCATTCTTCTTTAATGTAAGTCCTTTGAGATTGAAATTTTATATTCAGCTGCATTCTGATTACCTAGTTCCACTTCTCTTTCCATTCCCTTTGTTTTTGACTTGCTTTGGCGCCGTTAAATTTATTTTGTTTTGTTCAGCGTTCTTCTTTACACACAGGATGAGCTCCTCACCTTGAGATTGGACTCTGGCCCCAAACTGAGGGGTCACCAGAGTTCAATGCTGAGGAAAACAGGGGAGGGTTGAGGTGTGAGATGGAGAGGGAGAGCGAGAAGGACTGTAAGCCGCACATACTTACAGCGATTACGGGGGAACATGACACCGCTTCCGAACAAGATGGACGAGCTCTCTGCTTTGGTGAGGTGCCAAAGGGAGCAGCGGCAGTGTAACTTAATGGGATTCACAGAATTACGGGCACAAAGGCGCACTCGGCACTCGGCTATCGCGCTGGGGGGGTCCCCACCCCCGCATGCTGGCCTGAGTAAATAAAAAGTAAAAAGGTGAAAGGAGGTGGGATAGCCGTCTCTCCTACCGGTGGTGTAATACTGAGTAAGTGACGGCAAAAAGCTGATCTGCTGGCCGGATCCCGGACGGCTGGCTCGGAGCCTGAGGCCATGCTGCGGGAGTTCCCATGTGTAGTCTGCCGCTGGCCGCCGCACACATTACGCGGGGATTCATATGCTCATTTATCTCACGTTCTCAAACACATGTGCCCTGGCGACTTCAATCACGCCTCTTAATAGCTAAGAAACTTGAAACGGTATATAAAGTGCTACTCAAGGGAACATGGGACCTTGGGTTTACTCTGTGCAGACTAGAGGGGTACATAAAGTTCTGCTACCCGCTCTCCTTTTTTAGCAGCCAGACCACAACCTTGTAGTTCTGGTCATAAAGTGCAAGGTCTTTCAGAAGCAGTGTGAGAGTATACGTACAAGTAACATTAGAGGCTCTGCAGAACTGCCCGGAGGTTATAGACTGGGTATGTCTTGATTTTCCCAAGTTCAATGCATCCCTCGGTCATCAAGGGAGGGGCTTTCGTCTCACTTTTTTAACCAATCACAGTCCCCATTGTATAACAAAACTGCATTACTTAAAACCATTGTTTCCTGTTAAGCGGCAACGTGCACAGATTTGTAAAGTACCCAATTTATTGTGTATTGTGTATGTGTTTTTGAGAGGACACGTTACACATAAAAAACAGGAACACGCTTACCTGCAAAGGCTGTATGAAGCAACATAAGGCTTCATCTTTGCTTAATGAAATAATACCTTACCGAAGAGCCCCTGTACAGGTTGGGTGGGCTTGATCTGGTGACTTTCTAATTAAAAGCCAGAGGCTTAGCCTGCTGAGCCACATGACCAACACCCCAAGCTGGATAACTGGAAGTCTTGAATTTGAAAATGAGAAAAAAACAGACCAGTATGGTGATGTCATACAATAAAGATTGTGATTGGTTTAAGAAGCGAAATGCAAGCCCCTCCCTTGTTTACCCAGGCACACATTGAAATCGGGGGAAATCAGGATGTCCTGTAGACTGAGACTTGTTTTGCAATCTGTATGAAAGGAAGGGGACTGAATGTAATCTGGAGAACAACAGCATGAAAGAGGTGTGGGGGTGCAGAAGGTCACTGGGTATAGAAAAGTGCATGGCGGCAATCAGGATAAGGCAGATACAGGCATCCTCAGCCTAGCAAGGGGACCTTTGGGGGACACACCTGTCTCAGTCAACTCCCCCCTGCAAGGAGTCCACCTCATCCCTCATGCATCAGCCTCTATCTGCACCCCAGGTCCATCCATCTCTATCGTTAGGGCACTTTAGGTTGGTTCTGCATGGACAGGCCCAAAGTGCTTAAAGCTTATATGTTCCAACCAGGTGGTTCAGCAACATGCTCAATCTGTACATTCAACTATTACAGTCCTACCTCTTGAAAAACCGCATACATATACCCTGTGTCCAGGTAACATTCATCTTCAGGATATCTTCTGCTACATGTTTTCCAGCTTTCTATCTTTCACCACATTCCCCGCCTGCATTCAGCTATCTTCTAGCCTGCTCAGCATCCTGTTTTGAAGCCAAATTTTTTCTGCTAGAGAGCTTATGGAACTTGACATAAAATATAATAGAGCATAGACAGGGTAGTTATGAGAATTATGGATCTGGAATGAATGGTTTCCTTTCCAAGTTGGTCCCACTTTTGTTAGATTTATAACTTTCAGGAAAAAGGCCTGCCAGCCTTGAAGCCGATGCCCACTGGATGATGTCACGTTCTGAATGTTTGGTTTTTATAGCAGAGCGTTCGACACTGTACAGAGAGGCTATTTAGCATTCTAGTTGGCTAAATGCTACCAATCTGCTTGTTCTGACCCTAATGGAAGCAGATCTTTCTTTTTTTTCTGAAAGACCAGCTGCATATATCAAATTGTGGCCGTAAATGAAAGCAGAATCGCTGATTGGATGTGGCCAACTGGAAAAGATCACTTATGAACTAATCTTCCAAGCTGGCTTCATCAAACCCCGCTGATTCATTGCATGTGTCAAGAAGGAAAGCTCCGAAAGCATTTGGCAAACCTGACTTTTGATACGAGCGGTAAAATTATTAAGTGCAAAAACATCTTTCTGTCATGATTAAAAACTGTTTACCATGTAGCGGCTTTAATCTCCCTCAGTCACTCCCCTCCGTTCGGTTCGGCTTATTGAACACGCAGGATGAAATCATGAGAGCATGCTTTAAAATTTATGTCTCCGATTTTTAATGGAAAGATATAGCTAGTAAAAGCTAAATCATTGCAGGGAAACCGCAACATTCTCCTTCAGAACTCTCGCTAAAACATCGAAAGTCCAAAGCTCCCCCCATCCCCCTGTCCCCCCCAAAGATTGATGCCTTTGTTTTTGTTTCCCTGACTATTGTGTTATGAAATGCTGCTAAACGCCCAAGGCTTCTTTAAAATAAGGTGCAAGCCCACTCTGGCAGTTCCATAACACTTTACGGAGAATGAGTTTTATCTCTTGGCATATTCCTGCCCGTTTTGTTATAGGCATATAAACACTATCTGTGCTCTCAGAAACCGACGTAGCCTTTCTCAAGGCATTCTTTTGTTGTAATTGTTACAATCTTCATTTTGGTCAGCTGATATGGTGCCCCCAGGTGGCCTTGTGCCCTTGCCTTCCTGGAGGGGGGGGGGCTTCCAACTTACCGTGACCTGTACTGGCTGAGCAGTTACGGAAAATGGATGCAAGCATGATGGATAGATGGCTATGGGATCCTGGAAATTATACAAAAAGGAAGCCAAAATCATTTAATAAAATATATAGATATATAGAACATATATCAATCCAAAATCTTTGAGCTACAACTATGTCCTGCAGAGTCAGACTGAGCTCCGGTCTTTCAGCTTGAAAATTGTTGCCCTAAATCAAGCCCGGCGAGAAACCACCCTAGTTTGCACTTGGGCACATATGACGACAGCCCCTCCATCTGTTCCCCTACTGGACACACACCTGCATTTAGGTTTCAAAAATACAGGAGTTTTTCCAGCAGTGGGAGGGGGGTTGAAAAACGAACTAACTGACTGACTGAGTAGCTAATAAACAAACAAGTATAATTAAGTAAATACATAACCAGATTTATTTTTTATTTTTATATATGTTATGACAAATCATCAACAACAACTTATCAAAGAAAAAACCTGCACACACCCCCTGAATCATGTTGTGGGTTGCCAGGTTGTGGTGACCGATGGGTTAAAATGGTATGTAGTGTGTCTATATTGTGTGTCTGGATTATGTTTCATACAATCTGGCAACTTGGGTATCGTCAGACAAACATTTAATTCAGTCACAACTTATGAATCCGTGTTTGATAATTATTCGTTATAAGGTTTGAGGGCCGTGCAAATTCAGGAATTTCCTGGGCGAAACAACAAAATTGGTGTCCATCAGGAAACGGGCTGGGAATACAAGTGAAACCGGAAAAATGGGACCATTGGCAGGAATGGTGCTGTGAGTTCCTGACCCGTTTCTAATTTCCACTAATATATATGCTACAGGGCAGGGGGGCCCAGCTCCAGTCCTGAAGGGCCAGAATCCGACACAGTTTGTAGATTTCCTAGCTGTAGGATACAAAGATCAGTAGACACACGCCCCCTATTGTTCTGTTAGAATTATTCCTTCTTGCCCCAGTAACTTCTAGGTCTCTCAGAGATGTTTAATATACTATGATAAATTTAAGACAAAAAATAAAGGAAAATAACTTGACTGCTTGATCAGAAAGTGCTGCATAGAAGGTATACACTCTTCTGCTCTATTCTGACCTTTGTGTTTGACAAATTAGGACACTAATAGTTGCCCCATGTTTTTAAATGTATTTTAAATGTGTTCGAATACCTGGTACAGATGCGCTGGGAGCTGAGAGAAAGCAAAAACGTGGACTGTCCAGTGTTCCCTGAGGACTGGGTTGGGAAACACTGCCGTAGAGCATATAGAAACCAGTCACACCACTGTCTTCTACCATAGAGTAACATACTAAATAGAGAAGCCCAATCCTGTATTCAGACAGGTTGGATTGTCTCAACACCTGTGAACTTTAATATGACTCATGTACAGTACAGAAGATCTGCATTTACCTGTAAAACAGAATAACAAGGTCATTATAGAAATTTCTGGCACAAAGACTACAGAACTGCAGACCTACACACCTCCTAAAATCACTACTCCTCCTCACATATGGGTCCAATAAATAAGAACTACTTGACCCACTGCCAGTGCAATTTATAGTGGATAAAAGACGAGATTCTTTAAATTTTTTTGTAAAGCCACACATCCACATGCATAAATCTGTTTCAATGTGCTTATAGTAAACATGCAGATATATTATTATACGGATGATTATGACTGATTAATCAGATTATTTGATGCTTATATTTCATATGTTAATTTATAAACTTGCATTGCCATCAAGTGAATTGTCTGCTATTTTCATTTATTAAGGTTTATTAACTGGTAATTGCCTGTTTCCTGGGCTTCAGGGTTAGTGGAACTGGTTCAACAATCAGACCCTATGCTGTTTTATATCCACACGCAGTCTTAAGACACATACCCAGTAGCCAACGGCTTGATATTAGAGAAGTAAATGTTTTCTCCATATTGTCCCATGAGAGTCCCTCTGCCATCCAAGCGGTGTCAGTACAGGGATTAAACGTATTTCGGCTTTCCTCTTACCGAGTTTTCATTGCAGAGATTGACCTCACTATTATATTGCACCCTCGTGCTCGCACCATCTGTGAGTGGTAGGGGATGGTGTCATTTCATGACGGAGGGGTAAATTCTGATCACTGCGGTCACTCTGCAGCATTTGCCGCTTGTGAAATGGTAGTGGCGGAGTATCATTGAGCAGGGATTGTTTTAACTGGCACTGCCCTTGTTTAGTCTAGGGCAGAGTGAGGCATGTAGGGGGGCCATGTCAGAAAAGGGCCGCACCACAACTTCTCCACATAAGATGAAAGGAACCGCCTGATGGACTCCGGGTCCAGGAGGCCCTGAGCGCTTCTCCTCCGCTACCCACTTTCACGCCCACTTCAAGGGAACTTTCTAGATTCTCACGCTAAGAGCTGCATTGTTTTAAAAGTCTCGGCTATTCTTCATCCTAAGCCAGGGCTTCAGATAGACGGTCATGGTCTTTGCAGAATCAGTCTCAGATTGCTCCTGATTTCCTTTGCAATGGTGCTGCTGGATCGGTGCACAGTTTGTCGAGAGGATATGCAGACACCGTGCCAGAAAAGCCTCACTAATCACACAGTCACCGACAGCAATGTGCATTAGGTTACGCTGTTGCTTATAGATACTCTTATCCAGAGTGATTTACTGTTCACATTCATTTCCACTGCAGTCATTGAACTGCTCAGTATTCTTATTGAGGCTGTACTTAGCTCCTGTACTTAGCTCCAGGTTTTCCCCTAATAAATACCTGACACCAGATGAGCTGACACCCGGTCCTAATCCTTATTCGAGTTGTTATTGTCTATCATTGTTTCCTTGTCAAAGGTTTGCCCTGCTTGTGTCCAGTTCACTTCAGGCTCTGCTTGTACTTGTGTTCTGTGTTAATTATCCTCTTGTGGTAATACCCAGCGTGTGGTTCATGTTTCCTAGTTTTGGTATCTGATTTCCCTAGTTCTGTGCTCATTATCATGTTACTCCACCTGTGGCCTGTTGCCCAGTGCTGTTGTCTTATGTTCCACACCTGCCCCCTCGTTAGCCCAGATGTATGTGTGAGTTTAAGTACCTGCTTCCACTCTGTTCTTGTGTCTGTCATTGTCTGTTACAGTGCATTTGCAGACGTTATTGTGTCGTCGCGCTGCTTATTGCTCATTCCAGTTTGCTTAGTTCCTTAGTAGTGTTTATTTCATGGTTTTTTTCAACTGTAAAGGATGATTAATTGTCATCACAGCACACAACAATGAAATGTGTCCTCTGCATTTCACTCATGTTACATTATGGCACAGCAGGGGGCAACTACATGAGCACACAGCGAGCAGTACCTTGCTCAGGGTACCTCAGCAGTACTTGTGGGTCAGGGACTCAAACCGACGATTTCTCAATCACTCGGTTGTATCCCTAACTGTTACACCCCCTGCCTAGCTAATTGCTTATTTTTTCCCTGTTTGTTTCTGACTGCTCACGGCCCTTTTATTTGGTGTTTTTCCTGCGGTGTGTTCGGTGTTACCCTAGTTGTCCTAGTGCCACTTTGTGGACTGTCAGCTCCTTTTTCTGCCTTTGCTTAGCTCCGCTATGACGGCTATGGTTTTCTGCCCTTATTCTACATGCCGTTGAAGTAATGACATCACTACTGATTCAGATGAATCGGGGAAATGTGATGTAACCATGGCAACTTGTTCACGCCTGTGTTATACTCACCTGCATTGGGTTGGAATGCTCATGCAGCACATAGAGCTTGCAGGACTATAGCAGTGCTTCTCAAGCCAGTCCAAGAGGACCCCCCACATTTTTACTCCCTCACAGCTCCCAGCTCAATTGAACCAAAAATTAAGCAATCAAGAACACCAGATACCTGGTATAGGTGTGCTGGGAGTGGGTACGCGTGATGACGTTACGGAAAGCCGCTCACATATATATTGGCTGCTGGCTCCTCCCGGCCAGGAGGTGGCGCTGAGGGATAAAAGGGAGTGAATTGGCTAGGCTGGAGGGGGTGTGATAGCAGGTGGACAGGACAGGTGAGCGCGTCCTAGTGAAGCACGTTGGGTGGATCCGGGGATTGGCGGCTTGTGTTGTTTCCGCAGGGCACCGGACGGAGAATGGGACCATAGCAGAACGCCGTACTCTATCCGGTCTGCGGTGGAATCATCACAGCGAAACCCAGGATGGACTAATGACTGGCGATCGGGGTGGGAGAGATCGCGTTGACGGAGGGGCTGTAAGAACAAATACAATACTGTAAGAACCGATCCTCGGTGGTGGTCCCTTCCCTTTATTTTTATTTTTTTGTTGTTTCTGTTAACGACTCCGCTCGTTGGCTGTTCGGCGGGTTTGGGGTCTGTTACGGTGGTCATCCCCTCACCTCTTAGAGAGCAATACCTCCGGTATTCCGCCATGACAACCCCCTCAGCAGCCACCTGGGAAGGATGAAGACCTTGCGACAGCTGCTGGATGTGGCGTATTGGTCAGGGGTGCGAAAAGACGTGAGGGACTATTGTAACAGGTGTGCTACCTGTCAGAGTTTGTTTGGAGAGGACCAAGCTGTATATGTAGGCAATGAAACAAAGCATACAATCCATCAATCTTCCTCTACTGCTTATCTAGTGCCGGGTCATGGCCGTAAAATATACCCTTTAATGAAATCCAAGGTAAATAATTGAATTAGTAAAAAGCCATTGAATGTCATTACAAAAAGTTTCACTTTTTGAATAAAATTAAAGAGTGCAGAAAAAGTTTTTATTAAGACAGCGCCATGCTTTACACCATGCTGAACAGTTGATGATCCAGGTGAACATTTGTTATTTATATTATACAACATTGCATATTGTATACCAGGATTTTTCATCCTAATCAAAATCACGTCACCACCATGGGTCACACTCTCATTCCAGTCAAACACGTGTTGGATGAAACTTTTATTTTGTGATATGCTAGTGCATTTTCACCTCTAAAGCATCTCACTAAGAAATTTAACACCAGATTGCGAGTCACACACCTAGTCACAATATTTTACAATTTTGTAATTATATATAAATTATAATGAATTATAACCTGTATAAAACACAAAGGTTTTTTTGGGGTGGGGGGGTAGGTGTAGGTGTACATTCTCTGCATTCCTTCAGATTATGGTGGCAACAGTAGCCAGGGAAGAGCAAATGGTGTCACTGTGGAGAGTGGAGAAAGTTCACATCCAAATAACTTCAGTGTAATCGGTTCCCCTTTTAGGGATTTGGTGAATAGACCCCTGCCTTTCCACCGGCCACTATTTGAGGACAGCTTGGAGGCCACCCACCAAGTGGAGAAACTCTGTCTTCTCAGATTCTGCTGTGGGCCTCATAGGATACTATAGCTCCAGCAGTGATGGAAATCAAAGCAGACCAGCGAGCACGTGGCCTGTCATTCCTGGTTCCCATGAGAGAGACATGACACTTGTAGGGTCTTCCTCAGCCTTGGATCCCAGAGATAAGTATGCAGGGGTTAAAGTAAAAAAAAATCCTGAGCCTGAACTTTTTTTTGGGGGGATTTTTTTTATTTGAAGGATTTACTTCAAATATTGACAATAATAACAAAAATAAAGTAACAAGAGCTTAAAGTGCTTAAAGAAACAAGCCCCGGACTCTCTCAGTTTCTTGCACTAACTGCCAAAAGGCTCGCCATCTCTACTTTCTTCAATCCACGCCCAGCGCCATTTATTTTTGAGTCCTTTATCTATTGCTAGGACATCATCCCCAGGCTTCATAAACTTGCGCTCCATTTTTTTTCTCCGACAACGCTAACGTGACATTGACGTATGGGTGTCAATCATACCGTGTTGCAAGGACCTGTCATGCAAAATTTCTTCCGGCTGCAAAATTCCTTCCCCCCGTGACGTATCGCTCAGCTGGCAGCGTATCGCTCAGCTATTAGGCCGGTGATGCTCGCGCGAAGATGCGGTTCCGAGGCACCCTGCATGTTTCGGGGTACCCCGGAAATTTCAAGGTCTCGAGTTCACGTCAATAAAATACGTTTACAAATGTTTTTTAAATGTGTTTTCATTACTTATTATTAAGAAGTCATTTAATAGTACGATCGACTATATAACATGTCTGATGAAGCATCGCTAACAAGCTAAAAATACATTAATGACCAAAAAAAACAGGTCGGTGGTACTATTAAACGACTTCTTAATAATAAATAATGAAAACATTTGTAAACGTATTTTATTGAGGTGAACTCGAGACCTTGAAATTCCCGGGGTACCCCGAAACATGCGGGG
>JAODKM010000048.1:5647780-5659372 GCA_026780845.1 Petrocephalus sullivani | reverse complement strand
GCTCTAAAATATTATTTATTTCCCTCACGGCCGCACGCCGGAGATCCGGCACGGTGCCGGAATACTTTAAGCCCTGAGTATGTGAGCAGATCATCTGAATATCCCACAGCAGCTGTTTAGGGGCATGGGCCCCCTCACATATGGTCAGAGAATAGTACTGCATTGCTTGTTAGATGGGAGTCACAGAAACCAGAGCCAGTCTCATAGCAACCGAAACCAGTGTCAGGGTGTCAAAGGGGCATCGTGAGCATCCTTTAGAGCTGTGGCAATTAACCAATGAAGGCATGACAATGTTAGCTTCAAGGTTATTGTTTAAATCGCTCTCAAAGTCAGAGGCACAGTAAGACATCAGTTTCTGTAATCTGGAAATTTTACTAAATAGTAAATAGTGAATGTAAACATGTAATTTTATTTTATACGGTTGATCTGTATTAGGAATCATGGTGGGAGGAGACATTCCAGCAATTTTAAGCATATTCTAAGTCTGGAAAATATGTTAATTATACAGTGTATGTATCGTATATGATACATCAAAAGAGATTTCTTGGTTTTATAAATATAACTTCTACTGATCAGGAGACAGCTAGAAAAAAATGTATACTATAAAAAACAATATTTATAGTTCTGCTTTTGGGCTCATTGCTAAAAAAAACTGAGCTCACTGGAAGTGGCTACTCAAGGGTTTGGAAACCACAAGTCGCTTTGCCCTTTGCAAGCATTTAGACAGATGGGTACAAGAAACGACACGAGAAACAATCGCCTGGAACCACCTGGAATCTCCGAACCACAGGGTTTCTGAAATTGGCGGTCAACACCAGCTCTGTGAAAATAGCCGTTGTGGAAGTGTAATAAGGAGAGAAATGCAGATATTTTTGGTTAAGACTAAACAGGCTTCTTGGACACATAAATCAGTGTTTGAATGAATATTACATCATTAATTTAGCAGATGGTTTTAGCCAAAGCAGGGTCAGACAGTCCCAGGAGTAATTGGGGTTAGAGGCCTTGCTCAAGGGCCCAACAGTGATGCTGCTCTGTTGACCACCAGATTTGAAGTGGTGACCTTCTGATCACAGGCGTTGAGTCTTTACCCACTAAGCCACACTATCCCATAATAAACATTGCAGCTGAGGCCTGCTGTGAAATACACCAGCAACCAGTTGCTTCTGGTTAACCTCCACACGCCCTAGTGGTCTCCATAAGACGGAAACACAAACTCCAACATATTTTGGCTGCACGCTTTCCTTTCCTCTCGGGCTGGAACCTGGCTGGAACCTGACCTTCGAGTGTGACATTAATCCTGCACATACATCAAAATCGACCCAGCGACGGGTCCGAGCAGCCACAAAATATCAGCACTGATTCAGCCATTTAAATCTGCCGGCCCGAATCCAGTGGAACATCTGGCACCTGACAAAAAGAGCTCCACAAATAGAAACCAAAATATCAGATAGCTCAAAAACAATTTTGCACGAAGGAATTCCCCAAGAAATATTCCAGATTCTTGTAATATATGATAATTACCTTTTGGTAATTTCTTTCTTATAAAACCAGCCATATTATAGTTATTACAGTTGTTATCGTTGTATCATTATAGCAAGTATTTCCATCCATCTGTCATCCAACTGCTTGACAGTACAGGGTTACAAGGAGTCTGAAACGTATCCCAGGGAGCACGGCATTGAAGGCAGGGGCACATTGGATATGATGGCTGCCTACTGCAGCGCTCACACCATGGGAAACTTAGAGACAGCAATGATCCTAGTGATATGTTTTTGGGCTCTGCCAAGAGAAAAACCCATGCAGATACTGGGAAGTCCCAAGTAGCGGTCAAAACCTCTTACCCTAGAGGTGTGAGGCCACAGATCTCTCCACCAGTCCATCCTCTTCATCTATATAATATTTGAAGTCAGACCTCATTTTGTTTAAATGGCTCTTTTTATGCATGTATATCCTTTTTTATGCTTTACATAAAAACCGACTCTTGGCTCTCACTCTGCCATAGACATGCACATCAACACATTTTCTTGTTTTATTCTTCTGTGTTTGGGTTTCTGTTCACACTGAGTTACACCTGTGTAAGACACATGTGAGGGGGAATAGTGCCTGTTTGCATCCGTGTCACACGTCGCGTCCAGTACTGTTCACTTTATATGTTCTGTCAGGTTATTCTGTCAAGTTTGATTTAGCTACAGAAGTGACAGATGTGCACGCCGATAAAATCTCTCTAGGGGTTATGACAAAATTTCTAACGACAAAACGGCCTCTTCCACAGAGCTAGCAGTGTATATAAAAGGAAGTGTCAGGCTGTAAGATACTGTGACTCATTTTGTGGTAGAGACGCAGCAGAAAATAATGACTGGAATTTTATTATAAACTGAAAGATTTGAAACTGCTAGCTACGGTAGACGGGAGCCAGTTTCATATGAACGTTATTTAGCTGGTGACATATGAAAATATACTTAATTGTCAGAGAAAGAAAAATGTTAACGTACTACAATAATGTCATCGCTTCAAAGGGCTTTTTGCGTCATCAGGAGCACCAGGCATGTGCATTTATAACTCACCCCCGTTACTCGGAAATGAAATCCTGTTGGCACGACGCTCACTATACAGAAGCGAGAAACAGTCCAGAGGAAGTACCATCTAAAAATAATAAATACTTTATGAAACACCTACAGTGTAGTACACTCAGCCATTGGCGTAAATTATGGGAGGGATGGGAGGTTGTAACCCCCCCAAATAATCATATTGTCATGATGAATGGGTGGAGACCTCAAACCCACTCCAATGTTCAATCCAAAGTTACGCCCTTGCACCCATGGCATGAATATAACAGATTTTGCCAAGTTTCTTCAGAGCAATGACTTAGAACTACCTGACAAAATTATTTTTAAATTCCTTTGGATACTATTTCCAGGGTGGGGTGTCGATGATCTCAAATACGGGGCTATTTGGACTATAGTCAGCATAAATTCTTCTCAGACAGCTGTTCGCCTTGGATGATTTTTGTATTTCCAAATTCATCTGCTTCGCAGTCAAAGCAGACATGCTTCCCAGAGCCATGTAACGAAAACAGCACCATTTGTTCATTTGTTCGCTAAAAATGTCACGTGGCGAAATGGATGCTGTGACCAGCAGGTCTACAAATTATGCTTTTATTTCGGAATGCATTTACGCTTTAGAATTTAAAAAAAATTCGTTTATTGAAATATTATAGCTATTTTGCTGAGGCCAATTTAAACAGATATGAATAATTATCTAAAAAGATGTGAAGCAATGCAGTTTTCAGATTTTGTACATTTTTGTGGCATTTGTTTTATTTGATTTGAAAATGGAAACTTTATTTTTTCACTCATATTTTACTGATCATAAAAGGAAAAAGTACTGCCAGAATATCTGTTGTCATTTTCACAAGCGATGCTCGGTCAAGAAGGAGATATACATTTTGTTCCAAAAGTGATTTTTTTTTTGGAAAATAGACTATGTTGCTTTTAACTTGCCAGAATTTATTCTACATATCCACCTCAATTCTCAAAAATGAGTATGCTGATTTAATCAGCCATTTTTGCATATGTGTAAATGCAAAGTATCAACAGGAATATGTGTACATGTAATGTGGAAATAAAAGTGGATTTGTCACCTTAAAATCTTAACAAATGTATTAAACAGACAGCAGTACTACATGAAAAAGAAACTGCGCCACAAGATATTCTGATTAAGCTTAATCTAATCTCCATTTCTACAGTGTGGTTCTGGGTAAATGAGAGAAAACATTCTGCTGTTACATTGCTTTGAACACGTGAAACGTTAGTCATGTAAATGTGGTCTGGCATTAATACGATGCAGACCTGCATATGTGGAGATCTTGGTGGAAGCTCATGAGGAGAGGAGGACACCAGCAAGACACCCTGGTCTAAATCACACGGCGTAGTGTGGAGGGGGCAGTGTAGATTGGCAGCAGTGCGGAGAGGTCACTGAAGGGTGAGATATAAAAAGCTACGCTGTCTCAGAGGCCCTGGCTCCAAGAGATCACACCATCTTAGCCGTAATAACTACCCCCTCCCCCCCCCCCCCCCCTGTCACCCCTCAGACCCAAATCCATTATTCACACACGGGCTATGTGAGACACGGTACCACACTTTACTCTAATGGATCGAAACTCCTCCCATGTTTAAGCGACTCAGTGGGGCTTCGAGCATCAGTCTAGATGGGAATTCTGGAAAAGTTTGCCTCTAAACAGCAAGGATTCCTCGTGTCACAATGTAGCCCTCACGGGACTGGCTTCTCATCCTCTCCTCCGCTGGTAAATGCAAGCATTTTTTTGAAGCATCCAATATGTTGGTGGCACAGGCCAGGCTGTAACTCAATGAATAATGCTGCTGTCACAGACAGGTTTTCCGAACAGCATCACCCTGCATGTGAAAGACAAGATGTCACGGGTCGCGCTGATCAGAGCAAAGCAGCATACTGTCAGTAATCAGGGCAAAGCAGCCTGCTGTCAGTGATTAGGACAAAGCAGCCTACTGTCAATGATCAGGGCAAAGCAGCCTGCTATCAGTGATCAGGGCAAAGCAGCCTGCTGTCAGTGATCAGGGCAAAGCATGCTGCTGTCAGTGATCAGGGCAAAGCAGCCTGCTGTCAGTGATCAGGGCAAAGCAGCCTGCTGTCAGTAATCAGGACAAAGCAGCCTGCTGTCAGTGATCAGGGCCAAGCATACTGCTGTCAGTAATCTGGGCAAAGCAGCCTGCTGTCAGTGATCAGGGCCAAGCAGCCTGCTGTCAGTGATCAGGGCAAAGCAGCCTGCTGTCAGTGATCAGGGCAAAGCAGCCTGCTGTCAGTGATCAGGGCAAAGCAGCCTGCTGTCAGTAATCAGGACAAAGCAGCCTGCTGTCAGTAATCTGGGCAAAGCAGCCTGCTGTCAGTGATCAGGGCCAAGCAGCCTGCTGTCAGTGATCAGGACCAAGCAGCCTCCTGTCAGTGATCAGGTCAAAGCAGCCTGCCGTTAGTGATCAGGGCCAAGCAGCCTGCTGTCAGTGATCAGGGCAAAGCAGCCTACTGTCAGTGTTCAGGTCAAAGCAGCCTACTGTCAGTGATCACGGCAAAGCAGCCTACTGTCAGTGTTCAGGTCAAAGCAGCCTACTATCAGTGATCAGGGCCAAGCAGCCTACTGTCAGTGTTCAGGTCAAAGCAGCCTACTGTCAGTGATCACGGCCAAGCAGCCTACTGTCAGTAATCAGGGCAAAGCAGCCTACTGTCAGTGATCAGGGCCAAGTAGCCTGCTGTCAAGCTTTTGTATGGATTCTGCATAAGTTTTACCTCCTTATTGAAAAATTCTCTCAGATATTCAAACCCAAGAATTACTAAAACACAACAAACATGGATAAAGCATAAGAAAATAAACAAGGAATACCTTCAATGCAATGAAGTGTAACCCTGGGAAACACTATAGTTTTAACTGGCAATTAATCACAGAATATTTTCAGTCTGCTGATCAAGTTATTGTCTGACCAGAAGTGAGCACGGTACAAACCCTCTAGTGAGCTGAGGCATATTCCAGATGATCTTCTCAGAATGGCAAGCATTATGCTGTGGCAGAGGAGATGCTTCTTTAATTCCATCTCATACGCATATTTGATGATCTTAAGAATGTCACCAAGCTCCATCTTCACCTGCGGGCTGGATAGAGTGCCTTTAACTCTAAAACAGAACCCAGTTCATTTATTGCTCTGACTGCAATTAAAACATTTGAAATACTAAATATTTTGGAAACCTTTGTCTCAGCGTCATTCAGTCTCCAAATGTCCCCTTTCCCCCCAATATAACGGAAAGAGGGCAGGTCAGGAGAGTCATGGCCGAAATGGAACATTTTTTATTGGTCGTTATAAGGGGAAAACAAAGGATTTGGAGGGAACTGAAAAGAAGTTGGATCTGAGACTCTGAGCGCTTGAGCGATATAGTGACATGTAGCAATGTGAAAACAGGCTGGCTGGAGCTGGCCCTTATAAATAATAAAAGAACAATTAAAACAGATGAAAAGGGGTTTGGCTAGTTTTTTTTTTAGTTGAACAGTAGCCTGTCCCCACAAAAACTCATATAAAGGTATACTGCAAGACTGGGTTGGGCTGTTTTTGGCCACACACCAGGAAATTGCACTGAAATGATACTTTATTTGCCATTTGCACACGTACACTGAAGTCTTCTCAATGCCTGTCCCATCTTGCTCCTCCATGAGACACAAGAGTAGGCTTGGGACAGTATGGGGCCAGCCAGCATGCAGTGCCCATGGAGCTGGGGATTAAGGGCCTTGTGACACGTGATTATTTTGCCAAGTCCAGGCTGTGAACCAGCAAACTTCACAGAAAGAGAGCTTTGGCTTGCTGAGCCACCCACTGCCTGTCTGTAGCCACTCTCCACCATCCAGGTTCCAGGACCTCATTCTGTACTCAGGTAGATCCAGTTTGCTACATGTCAGCTTATTAAAGCTCACATGACCGCAAAAAGAGAGCCTTCAACACCCTGGAATTATGTGGAAAGCTGTCCAGAATTACGAATGTATCTATTGCACAGGGAAGGATTATTAGGGGCTTACGAATGCTCCTCTAAAGATGCCACAAATGGAAAAGCCTGTTTTTTGTGCAGTGCACGGAGATTTTCCATTTTTATTGAGCCTGACTTACTTTTAAGCTTCTCACGTGCTTAATATCAGTGGTTTCATTTCAATGCGATCAGACAGTTTTTTCATAATATAAATTTCGGGGTGCATTACCAAACTTTCTGGGACTGTAAAGCAGTTTGGCAAAAACACACAGGCCTTAAATATTCCCAGATTTTTTGATCCTGCACGGTACAAATGACAAAAATGTCAGAAAGTGGTTAACAGGGAAACAATCACAGCCCCATTGCTTCAACATCTTCAGTGCTGGCTTGTCAGACTAATATGTTCTCATATTATGTTTCTAATTAGTTCTTAGGGAATAATTTTAATTATGGGCTTCTGTTTAACAGGATTTAAGCTGTTATTATCCATATTATTAATTAAACAGGTTCAGAAACAGTGTTGCGCCTGGTAATTCTCTCATTGCATATGAATAACAACATACAGAACCCTAATACCTTAATGTTTGCCAGAACTGAACACAACTTGGACCCTACAAAACAAATGAAATCAGGCATTCACTGGAATAGCTGACTCTGGCTTGTGCTCTATTAGCACAGCGTTCATCTTCAAGGTGTCATCAAAGAGCCCATTTCTGACGTTAAGCAATATCAAATATATGTATGTAGAAAGTAATCAAGTCCTGAACCAGCAGGCCTGGGGAGAGTGTCAAGCAGACAGTACTGCGATATGAGGGCCCAAACCGGCAGGCTCTGGAACAGGGTCAGTCAGATGGTATTGCAGTATGAGGGCCCGTACCAGCAGGCTCCAAGACAGTGTCAGGCAGGCAGTACTGCAGTATGAGGGCCCAAACCTGCAGGCTCAGGGACAGTGTCAGGCAGCTGATACTGCAGTATGAAAGCCCGACCCTGCAGACTCTGGGACAGTGTCAGGCATGTGGTACTGCAGTACGAGGGCCCAACCCTACAGGCTCTGGGACAGTGTCAGGCATGTGGTACTGCAGTACGAGGGCCCGTACCGGCAGGCAATTCTGAACCGATTCTGTCATAAACATCTTACATTCATATCATCAAGCATTGTATTAATTTGTTCCAATTTGCACACCGTTTTTCACCACTCTTTTGGGCACACAGGTATTTCATTCATGAAGGGAATTGATTAATTGTTATTGGTGACACACCACTGCACACAACAACGAAATGTGTCCTCTGCATTTAACCCTTATAAATGAGAGCCAGAATTTATATATACCTTGTATTTTCCTAATCACAAAGTAAAACAATATTTTGTCTGAAAATGCCAAAGTTGTGGGCTTTTCTGGGGTAGAACTGGCGACTGTACAGCAACATTCGATTTTGACAGGGCAGGAGGGTGGAATTGGGAATGCTGGACAAAGAGCACTCTGTGTTTCATTGAAGAAGTCGCCTGAATTTTCTGTGCACCTCTACACCACACAGTAGGTGGAGGGAAGCAATTTTTAAAGCCCACCTGTCAGGTGGAAAAACTCCATCTCTCAACATGCTACATAATCCTTTCATTAGTATAAAGAAATGGCACATCTTGGGTTTCCTGTAAGAAAATTCTCTGCTGACAATGAGCTCTGAAAATAAGCAGGACACCAACACATTAATTTTCACCATCCTGTGTAATTTATGTTTTGGTAGCAGAAATATTTTCCTTTACTTACAAAAACGTAACAATAAATGTAGTAAAAATGATGCATAAAAACAAAAGAAAATACAATAAAACTTTAGAGGATTCACAGCAAAATCTTTAAATATGGTCTTTATTAGTGGCTCATACTGGAAAGCATCAGAAATGTGTATATATATATATATATATATATATATAAAATGAAAAGGCATCCTGGCTCCTGAGTAGCACTGTCACCTCACACCTCATGGGATGTGGGTTCTTGGTCTGGATTTCTACTTTCTGGACCTGCACTCTCCACCTCCGGCTCAGACATATGAAGTTAGACTAACTGATATCTCGAAATTGCCTGTAGTGTGTATGTGTGCCCGGTGATGGACTGGCATCTTGCCCAGGGTGTCCCCGTACCTTCAGCCCAGGGCTTCCGCAGGATAGACACCAGTTAACCCAGTGTCATTTACACCAGTCCACTAATTATCACGCCATTTATTTATTTCTTTTTTGGCAACTTTTATTCTTTGAAAAAGGCCCCAGAAATAATCACCCAGCCCACGCAACAGAAAGTCCCACACAGGAACTCTGGCAATCATGACAAACCATCATCCAGCATGTACATCTCCTTTCATTGCGAAGCAGATCTGCATCCCATGCCAGCAGATTTAGGGCAGACAAAGAATAACAATGAAGAAATTATCCCATATACAGCTCTCACAGAAAGTCTTGGAACACTGGAATAATTCAGTAAAGATATTGCAAACTTATTGGTTTTATAACAAACACCATTACATCTATTCATTCGTCAACAAATACATACAGTATCACATTAGAAACACCCAGTATTATAAAGTAAAACATTAATTTCAAGTAGTATTAAAATGAAACCCAAAGTATAGTTATAAAAGCTGTTCTGAGCTACAAAGTTTCATTGACAAGCAGTCCAAATGGGTGTATTTTTTTAATTATTAATGCTTTTGCAGTGACATAAAACTCCAAACATTTGTGTTTAGTGTCCTTTTGGGAGCCAGTGACTACAATAGGCATTAATAGCAAAATGGCAAGAACAGAACTGAATGAGTCAGTCAAAAAATCACAAAACTTAAAAAAAAAATGTGTGTCGCAGATGTTAAACATTGCTTGTGTAGCAGATGTGAGATGACGGAGACAGGAACCAGGCATGGAGGGGTCACTTCTTCTCTTTATTGTATTTTACCTGCACCATAAAAGCAGAATGGGGATTGCACACATCCCGCAACAGCACCCACCGTGCCTCTCCACAAAATGTGGGAGAGCTAACCGCAGCCTGCTTATCACATTAACATAAAATTCACACATATATTTCAACAAAAAGAAAACCGTAAACATAATACATATTATGCTCATTGTAAAAATATGAACTAATAAGCCCTGCGTGATAACTATACTTTTAATTAACAAGGTATAAGGTATTACTGTGCAACTGTTAGCATCTTTACATAAAGACCGCCCCAAACTTCGATTACAAATAAAACTAAAACTTATTATTAGTAATCATTAACCCTCCGGAACTAGTGCGGATATCGGCTGGCTTAATGACCTGCACCATAAAAGCAGAATGGGGATTGCACACACGCACAGTTTCCCGCTCCCTGCACAACATGTTAAAAGTTACAACCAGGAAAATTACATGCAATTTTCCTCCAAAACTAACTTATAAATAACAAAACGTGCATATAAAATGTCTGCACACTATCACATACTCATATTACTTATTAATTAAGCAGTTTAACCGTGCTAATTCACAAAATGTGGGAGTGCTAACCGCAGCCCGTTTACCGCAACAGCACCCACTGTGCCTCCGAGGAGCCGCAGAAGCACGTAAGAAGGTACTTGCGAAAGGTGTTACCGCAAATTAAGCCCCACCTGCAACCCGCAGCTATGGAAACTAAATTACTTACATAAGCAATTACCACTCAAAGTTGAGTGAAGTTGACTCATAAAATATTAAAGAAAACATATAAAAAAATAAAATATTTCCACTGCTACATTCTCCCCGGTAAACTTCACAAAACTTTTGATACAGTGCTGAACTATAACCAGCAACCGCTAGGCCAGGGGCTGGTATGAGGGTCTACCATACACAACTACTTAATACCATCTACTAGCAACCAGCAGGTTACCTGTATGACAAGAAAGAAGCTGGAAAAAGCTTAACCATCTTCTTACTCAAGGGTGTGCCCAATACCCTACCCTCACTATGGCTGGATAGAGACTCGCCCCCTTTTGAAATAATGAAGCCAATTCCTACAACAATCATCTAATTCAATAAAGACCTGGGGAACCCATGTAGTGTGTGTGTGTGGCTCTCTGTGTCAAATTTTAAATTAACCTATTAACAGGTTTCGCAAGCCTGCCTGTTCGTGTTTTCACCTGGGCCGCCATTTCGCTCACTGGTGGGGAGACTCTGTTAGGGGACAGAACGCTGGATGCTTCTGACTTCCTTGGGGTGAGTCTTGGACCTTCACTCCCCAAACATTCTCCAGTCTGGGCTTGGCTCATTTCTGGTACACTGGACTGAGAGTGATCAACTTAAAGTCCTCACTATCCAGCAGCTGCTCAACCTCTGCCTCAGTGGAGTGTGAGCTTTCAGAAGGTCCATTGAGACTGGACACCTTGGCTATCCAGCTTGCAGTCCTCTCAGATGCCAATGTCTGCTCTGAGGCTCCAGCTGCACTGTCACAGTTGGAGTCTGAACCATTCGAAAATGCTTCACCATTGTCTTCCTCAAAAGGTAAGAAATTAGCTTGCAGCATTAAATTCCGGTGAACCACCCTCTCTTAGCCTGTGCTGGTATTCTTCACTCGGTAAGTGTGGCACTTTGGGTCTTTGGAAAGCACCTTGTAAAGTACAGACTCCCATCTGTCAGCCAGCTTGCGACGGCCTAGCTTGCCCTTATTGGCTACTAGCACTCGGTCACGGTCTTCAATGTCAGAACCCTTCACCATCCTATTGTAGATCTGTGCTTGCAGGTCCTGGCTAGCTTGGGCATTCACCTGGGCCACGGATAACGCCTCCTTGAGATTGGCTCGCAAATTCTTCACATAGCTGTTATGGTCTGTAATGTCATCACCTCGGCTGACACTACGGAACATAACATCCACTGGCAACCGAGGGACACGTCCATACATTAAATAGAATGGTGCATATTAGTGATCAACCGATATTGATTTTTTTATTACCGATACCGATACCAATTATTTGCGTGCGTCCGGACCGATATTTGTTTGCTATTAAACTTCTGTTTCTGACACAATGATTACAACACCACTGAACTGAACATTACCAAT
>JAODKM010000048.1:5618205-5632516 GCA_026780845.1 Petrocephalus sullivani | reverse complement strand
ATATATTAAATATAAAAAATATTAAATATAAAATATACTGCATCATGGGTCATTCCTCCTGATATTGTATTGTATTGATGATATTGTATGCTAATTTAAATATAGCATTCTAAATATACCTTAAAATACACACATAAATATACTTTTATATCCCTACAGGTCAGTATAAATCAACGGGAACTGCTCTATATTTGCAGATCAGAATTAAAAACTTTTTTGACTGAAAATTAATTTGATACATTTAAATACTATCAATGTCATAAACGTACTTTGTTTTGAACACCAGTTTAGTAGACAATTTAAAGGCTAGCATAGTTTACGGATGTTCACATTAAGCAAATTGCATTTGTTCTTAGCATTTACTTAAGGCTTGACTTTTTGATCTTTTCAAAGCTCTGACTGGATGAAACCCTGGATCCCCTTATCCTCCGTAAGGTGGCGATGCTCTGACCATGAACTCCACACTCCCCAAGAATTTAATACTCACCGTCTGTTGCGTTAAGCATATCATCCCACTTTCACAAGGAAGGTGGTACTCTTTATGCCTTAGGTTTATGCTCTTTAGGTTTATGCTTCTGACCACCCAAGAAGTATTTTTTTTGTGAAGAATCACATAAATTGAGCATATGGGTTTAATATCACACTGTAAAAAATAAGTACACGTTAAGCCTGCATAGTGACATGCTATCATTCTTTTAGGGCTTAATTCTGCCTTGTATTTATTAACGCTGAGTTGTAATATCCTTGATTCACAATTTTCTTTCTGAAGTTATGCTCTGGAAAAGCTATGCATTCCCTCCTAGATAATTCCATTGTTTTATAAAAATTGGGCCTGTAACAGCCTGGTTTCTTTCACCCAGTGAGATGCCCTTATTGATGTAAAACATAAAGAGCTTCAGACTGAAGTTTTGACCATATAATTAAATGTCTACATTCATACTAAGTGTATTTATTATAATAATATTTTACACCGGATTTCTGGGATGGAATAAAAACGATCAAAACCTGCAATTTGCCAATACCTCAATAATACCAATAATACCCTTGGAAAGATGCCAAGTTAAGTCACAGTATAATTATTATATCATGCACATTTTCATTCACATTTCTGTAGTGTAAAATGCTAACAACAGTGTTCAAAAGATGAGCTCCTTCGCAAGCTGAACTCCTATATAAGTTTGCGTTTTTAAACGGCATCTGCCATGTTGGGTCAATACTCACATGGTTTATACGCTTTGTTATAAATTGTCGTTTGATTTGCCAACAGCGGATACCAAGCCAACACAGCTTGAACACAGTGAAATCAGCTAAATGTCAGTGACAACCAATCCCTCAGAATATCTATGTCTGAAATAGGCTCTTATCTATAATCATTTTAATAAGTGCATTCTTTTTTATAATAATTGAGTTGCTGTGTTCATCTAAGATTATTTTTCTGTTCTAAGGTTTCCGAATGACCTAATGAGAAGGTAGATATCCAAAATAGTTGACTCTTCCACTTAGGAAGACATATTTCGTGAACCTTGAAAAGTGGTGAGTATTAAGCTACAGCAAAACAATCTCATCTCTCAGGAGATGAAATTCCCACACCTGTAGGCCCAGATCCTCAGGTGTACAAGCCTAAATGCACCCACACCCCTTGTCAGCGTGTGTCTCCCCCTAATAGTCCCTTCAGATGACCTCAGAGATCCAGATGTCTTAGTGGAGATTTGCCTTATGTGTGCACACAGTCATAATGAAAAACACAGGCCTGTCATCACACCAACAGGGAATGCAGCTTACTCGTATGGGAAATATGATCCGTATGAAGAGAACCAGTAAAGACCATGTAACTTTGCCTGGATTAGGGAGATTGGGGCCCCATTCTGGAGCCAGGCCTGGGGTGGAGCTTACAGACGAGCTCCTGGTCGTCAGGCCTCTACCCATAGGGCTTGACCAGGCAGAGCCCAAAACAGTTACATAGGTCTGCTCTCCTGTGTGTACACCACCTGTCAGTGGGGGGTCTAGTGCATTGTAGTTCGGGTGCAGTTGAAGGCAGATGCCTCAGTGGACCAATCCCCGGCTACTGGAAGTGACTTTTGAGGCATAGTATGCAACCTTTCTAGAGGGAAAGGAGCCTGAGCTGGTGTGCGAGGTACAGATAAAGTTGGGTTCACCTCAACGTGCAGTATGGGCCTTGGCACCAACCTCCTGGAGAGAACTTGGATGGTATTCCTCTCTGGAGTTGCCAGGCAGGTGTGGGCCTACTCATGGCCTCCTGTTTTGGTGCCAGTACGTTGGATTTTACCCTGGTCAACAAGAGGGTTACCTCCTCAGGGGACAGGCTGCTTATGCAGCAAACACCAGTTCAGAGTATCCAACCTTCTTGGTTACCATGAATGGGGTGCAGGAAGGCACCCCCTCTGGGAGACTGCATTGTTCTACTGGGTGACATTAAAGTGAAGGTGATTAGTCGTCATTGTTGACACACCACAGCACGCAACAACAAAATGTGTCTTCTGCTTTTAACCCATGTGACAACATGACACAGCTACGTGAGCACCCGGGGAGCAGTGCTTGGGGGTCGAGTACTCAAACCAGCAATCTTTTGATTAAACGGTTGCGTCCCTAATCACTGCACCACCTGCCTGCCCATTAATACTCGCATGGTTAATAACAGTGAATCCTGGAAGAGTGTGATTTAGAGGAATTACCTGTCTGATCTGAATCCAGGCAGAGCTTTGTTCTATGCTAACCACAGTTTGTGTCTGAGCACCCTGAGCACTGCAGATTGATTATCGATTTAATAATCATTTTATTACATCTGAAACCACATGTCTTGAACACTTGGGTAAAGAGAGGAGCTGAATTTTCAACTTATCACCACCTGGTGTTGAGTTGGATCAGATGTCGATGTTTAAGGAAGGGGACCAGAGAATGTGTTCCAACTTCAGGGGTATCACATTCCTTAGCCTCCCTGGGAAGGTCTATGCCAGGATACTGGAGAGGATGGTCCAGCCGTCGGTCAAACCTCGTATCCAGGAGGAACAACACAGACTCCGACCTGGTCATGGAACAGTGGACCAGCCATTTATTCTTACAAGGATACTGGAGAGTTCATGGGCGTTTGCCCAACAAGTCTAGATGTGTTTTGTGGACTTGGAAAAAGCATATGACTCTGTCCTTGGACTATGGGTCATTAGGTTTCTGTATTACCGGATAGAGTTTGCTTTCCATTGCCGGTAGTGAGTTAGACCACCAGTGGGTGTTGGACTCTGCCAGGGCTGCCCTTTGTCACCAATTCGGTTCATAACTTAGATTGACAGAATTTATAGGTGCAGCCAAGGGGTGTAGAGGTGTCCGAGTTGGTGACCTCAGGATCACGTCTTTGTTTTTTGCAGATGATGTTGTCATGTTTGTCCCAAAATTAGCACAAAAACTACCTCCACGAAATAATGCAAAATAAAGCCCCTAAGTAGATAAAACCTTGTAACCACAACACCCCTCTGGGACAAAACCTCACATTCCATAGTGCTCTTAGAATCTGCACAGCTGCCCCTATTTAATCAAGACAATTAATCCAATCAGGGTCAACTGGATTTTATTAACTGGAGAATCTGCAGGCTAGAAACTGATGCTGGGTACACAGTAAGCTGACAGCCCCAACCAAGTCCGACATACTATTGGCTTTTAGCCATATTGGCTTCTCCTGTTGATTGTGAAAATCTGCACAGGAACACACTGGCATGACCAGAGGTGACAGTTGACATTCAGGCTCCATGCCAATTAAACATGCTTGATTAGACAAATCAGCACCGTGCTGCACACACAAGCCCGACGGGCAATCACTAACTGTCATCAACAGCCTGACAGCTTCCATTGTCCAAAGATCAGCTTGGTATGCTGCAGGCTTAAGAGTGCGCCCCAGATCGCCAGTACCTACTGAATTTCATTAGAAGCCTACTACTTGACCATTGATGAAGTACATACTGTATGTACTGTATGTATGCATGAGAAAAGTACGAATGCACTTGGACATACCCTCATCGCCATATCGCACATTACCTGTTTGACAGTGATTTAGTTATTTTTAGCAATGATTTAACAATGATTATTAAGCTTTATGACTACACAAACCTAATACCGTAATAATTTTTGCCTAATACCATATTCAGATTCAGCTCTTTCCCTAGTAAAGAGCTTTACCACTAGACGTCTTTTCCAACTTAATAGTCATGACAGTGTTAATCAGAAGCACTGGCACATTAATACAGTATGGAAAGTCGTGAATTACTAGCTTTTGGCTCCACATGCCTTGTTTTGGAGTTCCATTTTGAAATTTCCTGGAGAATTTTTGACCCTTTGGTTTAGTATGTAGGGCTCTAAGCATGAGACAGAGTCAGAAACTAATGATTGAGACCAGAGGAATGAGGTGTTTCTCTGGCATTTCTCAGTATAAAATCAGCTGTGCTTTACACACTTTGTCTGGGGGTGCATCCAAGCATGTCTTGAAGTTGCCCTCTTCTGTAGCCATGGCTTTTCAGACAAGGCTTAACCCAGAAACGTGACAATAATTTTACTCCACTGTTACTACAAGGTGCTGGTTTATGGGTGCTGGAGCAGCAGTGCCTGTGAAAGGATATTAAACAGACAGCATGCAGTTGATTTATTATGTTTCAGTGGCAAGGCGTATAATAAATATGAATTGTACAGCCTGTACTTGCATGTTGCACTACTCAAAGATCTGTGCACTTCTGGGTTTAGCTTAACCTCAGGTTCTGTTTTCCTTGGATTATGGTTTTTGGGGTTTATAAAAAAAACAGAAGTTCTTTTTAGCGGGTGACAGAATAAAAGACTTGTTTCTCATTGTTTAATCTGTTTGTATAGGCTGACTTTCCAATCGAGTCCAGGCTTTGAACTGCCTTTGGCCTAATTTACTGTAGCTGTCTCAGAGTGTGCCTGCAACTCTATTCTCCTTCACTCTCCTCTGTGCACCTCCCAGGTCTCTCCTAAAGACATATGTTCTCTGACTCTGAAACCTTTTTTAAAAAAACATCAACCCCAATTAAATCAGGCAATGGGCTCCTTGTCATTGACGGCATGACCCCTGTTTGCCCAAATCCGTGACTGCTTCTCGTTGGCTGTGATGGACGACGCTTCTCATTGAGCCATTTCTCCTCTTCCAAGGCATTTAAACTTCATAATTGCTGACTGACTACGTTATACAGCAACTTCGTAAAACTGAAGTAGCTAATTTGAGCCATAAAGTCATTTAGTTTTATTTATACAGGAAGTTCTATGTCAACGTCGCATTAAGACCTTTCTATTATTGCTCTTCAGCGCTGTGACTTTCGGGTCATTGCCAGCAAACAAATCCCACTTTAACTGCTAACGCAGAATTACAGACTTAAGAGCAGCTGAGTGCATCTTAAAAACGCAATACAAGACTCCGCATACCACTGCTTCTCTAATTACAAAGACTGGTTATTATAGCTCACAAACATATCTCAGCATCTCCAACACGTGTAACAGAAATCAAAATGAACACACTGGCTTTTCCTTTAACTTTGTGCATTTTTCCTGGGTTATTACACCAGGTCCAGCTAGTTTATCAGGTCAAGATTAGGTCAAAATTCCTCACTAAGAAGTTTCCAGCTGACTTAGAAAAAAAAAATTGTCATAGAAATAAATTATTAACATTGGTGTGTTTAGTTGAATGGTTTCTTATATGATAGGAAGTTTTTTGAATTGTTATAGCTATTCCTTTGACCTGGTAAATCTATCACTCAATGCACAGCATTCACCCCAAAATGGCTGACACATCACTCCACTGCTGCATACACTGTTAGCCACCTGCTTCTTTTCACTTTATGGGCTGTGGGTCACATCGCATCATTTAGGATGTAGGAGTCCACCAGATGTCCCTGCAGGGTGTGGATCCTGGGTGTGGAATCCATTCACATGATCATGGGCCACTATGTACTTAGGCAGCCATACATTCGTATGGTCATATACAGTATTGCATACGACTGAGGGATAGATTATTCAGTAGGTTGCACTGTGGCCTCACACCACCAGCATTCAGAGATTCAGTTTGCCCTTTATTGCAGGTTTTCTCTGGGATACCTGCTTTCCAAGGGGAGACAGTAATGTTGTGAGGGTCACATGATCATTTTGTAGCCAATGGCTATTGCAGGTAAGGCTCTGCTCAAGTGAAATCTGGGAAACACATGATTTACATTGGGGGGGGGCATTCATTTTCAGTGGAATACAAAATAGCTTAGAAGTGGAGGGAGGTTCTGGGAGGGGGGGGGTAGGAATGTCATAAAAGTGTCATGGTGGGTTAGATCAAATGGGCCGCTTTGGACAAGTAGCCAGTTCGGGAACCTTAAGGAGATTTTGAGCTTAAGTACCGGACCATGGTGGCAAATGGAGGGATTTCTGCATCGTCACCACATTTAAACTAGATTTAAGGTAAATTTAAAGTTAGATCTGGCCATTGACAGGTAAGCTTGGCTACTAATAATTAGGACTTTATTGTCTGCAATCAAATGACACAGGTCCAGTGCATAGCAAACACCTACTGTGAAATGTAGGAACATGAAAATGAACATTTGATTTTATTGAAAAAAAAGTGCGTCTGCATAGACCAGTAAAATCTGAGTAATGTGGGAGAAGTGAATAAAATAGCATGTAGGGGAACTCGGTTTCAAATAAGCCATAAACTAGATATCACAAGCACACCAAGTGCTGCCAAGATAAAAAACAAACGGAGAAAATCTTACTTGGGTATATGTGCAGTTTACCAATCAACACCTTCCAGAAGCAATGAACTCAACAATCGTTAAAAAATATAAGTTCTTGGTATTTATCTTAACTGGTAAACAGCAGCTGTATTTATGAACTTAAAGGAATAGAGCAGTGTTCATTATTAATGCCTCCAAGCTTCTTAGTGGAAGCAGAGAACTGTCGTCCCTCTGTGAGATCTTTCCTCATATCAACAGGTGGGATGCTGCCACTGCAGAGGGCCCGACTGAGACGTGTTTAGCCTGGCTCAGGATTAGGGAGCAGGGCAGACCAGCAGTACCGGAACCCGGGTCCACGCAGTCCCTATGGAAACATTATCCCCCAAACACGACTCATAAATCACTCTCTCCACGTTGGTAGGAAAAGTCCAGAAACGAGGAGTGCCTTGCAGACCGTGCAGCCAGCTCCGAGTTACTCTTAGGCCCGTAACCCGAGATGCCTGGGCTGTGCAATGAAGGCGGTGAATTATAACAGAAATGCGTAGTAAGGAAACGGTCCTGGAAGGTGATAGCCCTCCAGATGTCCTCAGAGATGGTGGAACCTCACTTCTCCAACAGACTGGATTCAGCAGGCCTTCTGGGTTACTGCTCAGGTCATGATACATGCCCTGTGTGGATTTTATGGACTCGGGCTACTGTGAATTCAGATGACAACCCCAATTTCCATCCATCCATCCATCATCAGGGTCATGGTGATTCTGGGGCCTATATTGTGAATCAGACATTACCCTGGAGAGAAATCCAGTATAACCCTTACTTTTATTCGAAGACATCTAATATACTTGACATCATACGAAAGCGCTGTTGAATTCTCAAATCTGATTGGTCAGAAGGCTATAGATTTATTTTCTATAACTGCACACATAGTGCCAGTCAGGTGAATCACAGTAGTAAAAAATTCTGTCTTATAAAAGGATGAGCAAATTTGAAGTAACGACTGGCTTACGGTCTTGGATAATTTTGAAATAACGCATGTGATGAGTCGTTCCAAAACAAATCGTTTAATCAGTGCTAAAAGAAAGTTGATCTACTGATACATGCATTTTCAGCTTGTAAATGTGAAAATAATGTCTTTAATTATAAATCATGTAAGCTAAATATGTAGCAACTGTCATATAAGGAGGCTAATGCACTCCAAGCTGTACAGTGCATGTCTTTAAATGCATGTTGCATTGGGCAGTTACTTGCCTCTGTAGTCATGCGTAATGCACATGTATAATGCACAGTTTGTTGTATACCAATATACAATTATACACTGTGATAGGACTGTTGGTTTAACTTATTTGTCTTCTTCTTCTGTGTCTTCATGTAGATACAATCAAATTCAAAAAAGCTGATCATTGCCAAATCTTCTCATGATAGTGACATCTGGATCAATTTTCCTAGAATACAGCAGAGGCAACACAGACTGTAGAATAATAGTAAGGTGACCTCAACCAGGTTTTCTGAACCATTAATTTATATAATAAAATTATGCTTGTAGTATTTTTACTTGCCCAAACGAGAAATGATTGGTACAGAGAGATAATGAATTATATTGTCGAGGAGGCGGGTCCAAGCAATGAGAGAAGGCGGGAATAAGACATTGGATTGGTTGGTCTGACGCCTGACACAAGATTTGCTTGGTTATCTTGGTAGATCTCAAGAACTTGTACATATGGTATTGTCGTTGATAAGAACAAGTTGAGCACGGTGGAATGTACATCTCAGCTTGGGCTGATTACTCAGCTTGGGGTACATTACCAAAGCCACCATTTCCCCCAGCGGAGAAAGGTTAAATGGATTACAGATGACAGCAAATCATAAATTAGGGACCCACAAACAGTTTGGCAGTCCTCCTGCCTCGGCCCACCAAAAAAACCAACCCTGGAAACTTCCCATGAATTGCATATATAAACTTAAAAATCATTTAATCTCTTTTGCATTGATATATTACTGTCAGACACAGTAAAAGTCAAAGCGAGTTCGCCTGACATGATGATGTTTCAGGAGTCAACAACGCAGATGCAAACTGTGCTGAAAAGGTCCTCGGTTGTCACTGTCCTTGGACACGCTGTGAGTGGACACCATGAAATTAGCACAATAAGGAGATTATCTAACATTGAATGCGTGCAGTGATTTGTACTTTACTGAATTGCTTTTATTTTAATGTGTTGCTGTTCATTTGTACATATTTTAATGTCAATTTGTATTTTTTCTGAGCAAATAAATGGCTCTAAGTGAAAAAACTGGGGAATCTGTTGAATAGATCTACTTTGACTTCCCAATATGTTTGATTAAGGTTAATTAGTTTTAACAGCCATTTTCCATGTAAATGTCCAGAAAAAGGAGAGTATGTCAGAAGTCAGACATAAGTGGCCCGGTACGACTTTATTGTACTGATGATTTTTTGAGTTTAAGGTGCATGTCTATGAAAGGCAGTGTCTTGGCTGCTCCTCACTAAATGGTTTAATTGCCAGATGCAGTCCACCTTGAAAGACGCCAGAGATATTGGGACACAGAAGGAGCCCAAGGCGCCGGGAATAGCAAGCATACATGTGGTTACCTTGGCAACCGGTGCAAGCCAGTCACCACATGACATTCAAATAAAAATACACTTTTCCAGAATTGCAAGTACTGCACAGATTTCAGTACAAATACTTTGATGTTACTGCTCGTTTGTCCAAATGCATATGAGAATTTTAAAAAGAAAATGTTGCCAGTAAAGTGAGAATTAGATATGAAAGATAAATGATACAAAATAATTCATCAATATTACATAACAACTTGAGCGTAGAGCCAAACAAACCAAAGTACTGCCTTCAATGGTGTGTTGAGTCAATCCTGAGTCCAACTAATGGCCAGGTCACAATAAAGGCTTTTATCAATGGGACAGCTTTTACGTGCAGGTTGCTGCCATTGGGCTTCCTGTTTCTTAAATTCAGAGACTTGGTTTGGACATGCTGTCAGCACTGGTCATGAATTTTTATAACAACTTTGATTGTCATGATCTTCAACATTTATAAATATGCAGGACCATCCCTCCATCCATCCATCCATCCATCCATCACAAAGATCTAAGGCAGCATTAGACATTAGGCTGGGGCCACCCCAAATGGGAGGTTAGTCTATCCCAGGGTACCTACCTTTTAGACTATAAATAAATCAATAATGTATTCTGTGCCACATGGTAATGGGAGTTAAATAGGGTGGTGAATAGTGTAGTGGTTAAGGATATGAAGTTATTAACTTGTAGTGACTAGAAAGTCTCGGGGGACGGGAGAGCAACAGCTGAAATGTTACAGTGAAATTTCAGCCACTCAAATGGGAAAAACGGTGACAAAAACGAGAATATTGGTTACAAAAATAATAATTCCTAATTAAAAAGTAAACACATCTGAATTTAGTTCTCAAATCTCTACTGTGTGTATTTGTACAAAGTTTCAAAATGTCATAATAAAACATGCATCTGAGCATGAAATTTTATGATTATTTTACTTGCTACGCTAATTTGATCCGCCGAGAATCAGGAATTGTCAAAATTGAAACTTAAATTAAACACAAATGAAAGATTTCGAGCGCCGGTTTGCCACGGAGGTCAACACCTGCTGCGGTGAAATACATCAGCGTTCCGAACTCAGATTTAATAGCACTGACACAGCTGAAGAAGACAACTCTGACTTCACAGAAATACCGTACCATCGATAGGCGGCCATTTTGACTTTCTTTGCCGCTCCTTATACCAAGAAGTGGGTCTGGGGCCGAGCTGGCTGGTAAAACTTGGAGGGTTAGAGTGTGAGGAGGCATTTCCCCCTTTGTGACGGATGTGGGGTGAGCCTGAACAAAGCCTTTTCAGGGGCCCCTCAGGCCTGTGCAGGGCCGGATGCCAGGTCCTGCCTAAACTGCGATCTGTTTCTGTTCATTGTGATGCACTGTCTCACTCTCAGTCTGTGAAATACCACAGTGCACATTTACCTATAAATCTGCCGTTCCTGTACATGCCAAGTACAAATAGTAAAAAAACAAGGCTGGCATTTTGGTTTAAGTGAATACTGAAGTTAGAATAACATTTCACTTGTGAATTCCTGTTTTTTAGAGATCTGTCTCAAGTTCGTTTGGACACAAGACCTGACTAAAAAGGCCAAAGATCAGTAAACGGGCTCTGAAGGCAGTGAGTAGAGATGACGTGATTTGTGGTAGGACTTCTGGGGAGAGCTGTAAAGAAGCACTGAACATTGTGGACTGAGATAACTCTCTGTGCTACACATCCTGGTTAGAGGGAATTCACTGAGCAGCATGGGCTTAGATGAGTTTGCTGCACAGCAGGAACTGTTCAGAGATCAGCGGAAGGCACTGATCCATGTATTTTGATGGGACTATACTGTACATATAATCATTTACTTTCTACATGGGAAATAGTGGAGCATGTTACAAACTCTTCTGAAGCATGGAACATTGATTACAAGGAAGCTATGACTGATGATGAAAATAAACAATTAATAGATAATAATAGATGATAATACTTCAACTGCATTGTGAACCAGGCGCTGTATGTAAAATAACTTTGGTGGCTCTAAAATGTTAACAGGCTGTCCACAACTTTTAACTTTCAATACCTATTTTTCATACTCAACACAGACTAAACTTCTATGTACATGTTTATTATATTATTTATGGTTTATTTTTTACAATGTTCAGTCTCTTAAAATGAATCATCATCCAGATGGAAAATTGTGGGTGTGATTACCTTTCTACAATTCTGGAAAATTCTATGATTCTCCATCCCAGAAATAAATGAAGTCGAAATGCTGACTGAACATTGTTAGTGAGAGTTTCTCTCCATTGCTGCTGTAAATACACCCGGCAGAACATAGGCACTTTGCCCGACTTTTACATGGTTCAGCGATAGAGTGTGAGGTCCGCATTGTTGAAATGTCTTGTTTTCCATGTAAATGTAATTTCATGAAATATGCGATTTGTGAAATAAACATCCAGCATGTTTCTTGTTTGTATCAGAGAACCCATAAACAGATTTCACCCGCCCATGGTACATATACATGCAACAGTTTAAGTTATGCTCCACCATATCAAGTTTTATGAAGAACACAGGTATCCTTCTTGCTACGCAGGAAAAAAGCAGGAATTTTATGGCGTGTGAAACATAATGGGAACCATATGTTGTGTATGAAGCGTTAGCATTTTATCCAAAGTGCTGCACATCATTAACAAATGCCTTAATATTCGGAGTAAAAAATAGAAAGTGTGACTTGACTAGACAGGCAATAGCGAATGTCCATTAGGAAACTTAAAAAGCAGTCTAGACTTTGCTGGTCTAGATCACTTCACCATCACTGTCAATATTATGCTTTGTCTAAAGATCTCAAAGGTCTTTACACTGAGGGTGGCAAGGCAGTGCAAGTGTGATGATAGTATGAATTCCAAACAGCCTGTGAGGAACAGGATTTGACACTCCAGTGAGCATGACGGCGAGTATCTAGTCATCTTACTTATCGCAGTCCAAAAAAGCAGTAGTTCAATGTATGAAGGCATTTTAAACATCCAAATTTCTGCTATGCACTGCACTGTAAAAAATCAGCAGGTCAAGTTAATCCGACACGGTGCTCCAGGTCTGCGCAGATCGACAGCACTAAGCCAGGGATCTCTGAAATGCCTGCAGGCTTGATTGTTTTCACTTGTGCAAAATCGACCTTGGTTCCTCTGCTAGTTTTATCGTTTAACGTCTGCTTCGGGTGTTTGTCATAGAGGCCTGATCCAGTCAGGTTAAGAAAGGCTGCACCTGCCAGAGAGCCTGACATCTCACTTTGCAAACCATACTCTACAGTTCACAGTGAACGGCAGGTAGCCATTTCCTGTTCTGCAGAATGAAACTACTGCACTGCTTCAAATACTGAGGCAACGCGCCCTGACATTGTGGTATGCATACTGCTAAGGCACTTAAAAAGTACACAACTCAGTTGCTGAAGGTGGTTACTAAACATGCAGCTTGCAGAAAAAGCTAGCTGTTTTTAAATCCGGCAAGTACATAGCCTCTATTTTTAACCAAAAACAAAGACTTAATTGCAGTTAGATCAAAATGATTTTATCATTTTCTGAGTACATTATAACATTAACATTTTGGGCTGCAAAGAAGAATTTCTTTGGAAATGTGTCTAGAAATCACATTAGAACTTTAGCGATGATTTTAACATGGCTGTTTTCTGTGCTGTTTTCCAGATATTGACACTCTTAATGAAAGTACTCCATCTGTGCGGGGACTATGCTAGCAGTCACGAGTCCCCCACACTTTTAAACGTAATTATGCAGCACTTTTAGGCCTTTTGTCAGGCCTTTTCTGCTGTTCTGTTTTCCCCGGATTCGGCTTGGGCAGCTGCTGCTCACTCGCGGCCTGACATGTGTCAGGCTGGCCCTTTTAGATTTCTTACCAGATGGAAGGGGTGTGTGTGTGTGCGTGTCCTTCAGTTACAGTAGCTCCTCTGTGGTTTGCAATATCCTAGAGGAAACTTGCCAGCAAGGGCTGTCATCACCCTCCGAATCCCACTGACCGCATTTCACACCTAAATCCTACCTGGCCTGTTTGCCATGACGGTTGGCAAGGTAAGGCCCTAATAAGCCTTGGCTGTTAATCTCGATGCCCAGAATACTGTGCTCTGCCAGAGAAGTCCAGATACTCTATTTCATAAACCGGGAGGCCCTACGTTATAACACTTCAGTTCAGGGTGGAAGTTTAAGCCTATGGCCTAGCCAAAAAAACCAAGGCATGGAAATTACCCATAAGGCAGTGAACTTTGGTGTGGATAGCTTATAGCTCACACAAACATCAGTCGAGAGATGGCTGTCTGTTTCTGGATAGATGTTTATTGGCATTTCATTTCAATTGCTGTCAATGAGGAGCATATGATTTGCATTATGTTTTAACGCTCAGTTATTGCTAAGTAAATTAGATGTTTGCTGTGGTCTAAGTGCTTTTTCATGAATACTGAAGGCTTAGGAAGTACAGCAAAACCTTAACAAACTTTGTGACATATGAAATAAACATGAAGCTGAAGTGCTAATGTGTAGAAAATGATTACATTATGAATTATAACACAACATCCGTTAATAAAGTACAGGTCCTTCTCAAAAAATTAGCATATTGTGATGAAGTTCATTATTTTCTGTAATGTACTGATAAACATTAGACTATTTTGGCATACAGCTCATGAAAACCCAAAAGTCTCAAAAAATTAGCATATTTCATCCGACCAATAAAAGGAAAGTGTTTTTAATACAAAAAAACTCAATCTTCAAATAATTATGTTCAGTTATGCACTCAATACTTGGTCGGGAATCCTTTTGCAGAAATGACTGTTTCAATGTGGCGTGGCATGGAGGCAATCAGCCTGTGGCACTGCTGAGGTGTTATGGGGACCCAGGATGCTTTGATAGCGGCCTTAAGCTCATCCAGAGTGCTGGGTCTTGCGTCTCTCAACTTTCTCTTCACAATATCCCACAGATTCTCTATGGGGTTCAGGTCAGGAGAGTTGGCA
>JAODKM010000048.1:5599064-5615170 GCA_026780845.1 Petrocephalus sullivani | reverse complement strand
GGGGGGGTACCATTCAACTTGGGGTGGGGGGGGGGTCAGATGACCATATTTATTTACTCTTATTTGTTCTTGCTGTCTCTCAGCCCCCTTGATTGGATATTTTGGCAAGTTTAGTCATTGTGACATTGCAAGGCATATGGGTAGGAATTTTTCAGACCCCGTTATAATCTTAAGGGTCTACTGTTATATATGCCGTCTGTCGTTGACTGAAACGCTATCATGCGGCCAATGACTGTGCATCTATAATTGGCTCGTTGATAAACAAATGCTAAATGCTTTTTCTTTGTAAAAGCAAGAAACCTCTTCGGATTAATGTTGGTTAATGAAAACAGGTCTTTTGTAAAAGCTAAGTGGCATAAAGCGAATTTTTGTAAATTGTCAGGTACCTGCTTCTGGACATCTGTCAGGTACAATGCTTTACTTCTCCATTGAACTGCAATGTTTCTATTTTGTTAAGCTATCCTGCCCTCTTTCTCCTGTCTGTCCCTAAACAGGGATTCTCCAAATAGTACACGGGCTGCCCCGAAATCCCCATGTCGCGTGGATCTGCACTCCAAAACCACTGCGGCTTTGTCGCACTTATGCTATGTAAATCCAGGATGCTTTCCTTTGTTTGTCAAGTGCTTTGGGGGGAATTGTGATGAGAAGACGGCTATGCAAAAATAAACCGAAATTATTCCATCATGTTGAATCTACATAACTGGAGTAATGTCCTTTTTTCCCAGAACTGCTTATTTGATGCAGGGTTGTGGTGGGCCTGGCATTTGTCAGAGAGGGCACAGGCCATGAAGCAGGGTACATCCTGGACAGGATGCCAGTTCATCACATCGAACAGTCACAATCACAGAAGAATCCCACAGGAACAACAGGATAATATGCAAACTCCACATCAACGCTGGAGCAGATTCAAATTTATAAGACCATAATGCTTCCTCATGAGATACTGGGCCACCCCCTGCTGAATTAATGTCTTATTGTTTCATATAACTGCATATGTATTGTTTTAGTAAATGAGCTTACCTCTCTTTGCCCAAAGATCTTTAGATATACAGCCCACGTACTCTTTCAATGCCCCCAGTTCTTGTTTCCATATTAACTTCATGCTCTTAATTCTTCCTGGATCCGGTGTTTAATTCACCATCGCCTGCAGAGCGGTGAGGATTGTTTAACGGATGGTGCTCATGGCTCACATGTCTGCAGGGACCCCTGTGCAGTTGCTTCTAACACAATAAGTGGCGTTTTCTCCCAACACAGTTGCCATGGATCAAGTTGACCCCTAACACGGTCCTATAAGGTTAGAGCGAAATATTTTTCATTCCACTCTGGCACTCCAAGTGGTGTCTGACGCAATTTGTGTAGCGGTTTTGAGCTCCAGTTGTTATGTTAGAATGAGTGCAAGAACCTTTGCAGGCCACTCGAACCATCAGGGATTAGGATCCATCCAGCCTTTCTCTGTAACTCCTTGTCCTATTGAGGGTCACAGGGGGTCCAGAGACTATGCTGGAGGCTACAGGCACATGGCAGGAAACCCAGGATGGGGAACCACTCACCTATGGGCATTTTGGCAAATCCAATTAACCTCAGCACATTTTTAGACTGGTGGAGGAAACCTCACAGGAAGAACAGGCAAACCCAGAGGTGTGAGGTAACAGTGCTAACCACTGCACCAACATTCCACACCAGGAGACGCATGTAAATATCAGAATCAAATTAAATTGAATTAATATTGACGATGATGCTATAAGCATAAGCCCCCTTGTTCTACTTTTTGACAAAAACAAAGCCAGCCTCTGAAAATCAGCCTCACACTACACCAGACCACACTGAACTCCAGGATGTGGTTGGGAACTCCTCTGTGGAAGTGTTCCTTGGCCTCTCTGCCACGTCTGGGCCACGTCGGCAGCCCAGCAAAGCCAGCCTTGTGGCTTGTCTCATCCCTAGGACAAAAACACAGCTTCTCATTGCCTTCATTAGACCAGAAGGGAAATCTCAAAGGGTCAGTCACAGCACTATAAACCTCAGGGCCATTGAAAGAGAAGCCCGATACTTCCCTTGCCTCATTTCTCTTGATGATGCATGTAATGTATAACTGAACGGTCCCACCTTTGTGCTGTCGGAGCACAAGGCTAGCTGTTTTCTGCTGGAGTAATTGAGATGGAGTTATTACTGTTGACAGATTCTTGCGGTTTCTTTAGTTTGCTTTTTCCATTTCGAGCTACTTTGACATTACAGAAGACAAAGCCCTCCACCTTCTTCCCAGAGAACCACTTGAGCACACATCTCTGTGGTCTGCTAGGCTCACTATGACACACAGACAAGCAACGCTGGAGAAGCCTTCATGAAGTCTGTGAAATGAGCTGATGATTTTACATGGAGGAACATTATTTGAAATCACGCACCTACGTTTTAATTATCATTTGTGTCGGGTATGCCAACCATCATATACTGTAGATCAGAGGGGATAGAAAGGCCCGTTGTTTGTGCAGGTTTTAGCTGCAACTCCCTACTTAGGTTATTAGTTAGAGGACTGATTGGCCGAAGAGTCCTCATCCCAGATAAGATGGGATGAGGACTTTGCAGATAAGATGGCCATCCCTGATGTAGATGGTTGTCTAGTTCCCAATTGGGCCTTTTCTGATTGGCTGACGGTTTCCTTTGAGCAGCAAAGGTTTCCCGACCTAATGGATAGCTGTACAGTATGTCACACACATTTTAGCCAGGTCCTTCTGGGAAATAGGACAGGCCACAGGCCAACGCTGCTCACCGTTGCCAATGTAACCAGCAAAGCCCTGCCTCTCCGCCTCCAGCTGCTTTTATTGTGGCGATACCCTTAGGAACGCTGAAGACAACTTTACAAGGAGTGGCAACAGAGTAGAAAAGTAAATCCAGCATGGTTTCTAAGGAGGGTCTGAACCTTCTCTGAGGCTGATCGTTTGTGCGTACTCCGTGATTGTTTGTGCGTACTTGTGATCGTACTCCGTCTGTGTGATGGAAATGAAACTGCTCTGAGAGAGAACCAGAAGCTTACATCATACTTTCAAACATTGTAGAAGCTCCATCATCTACAATTGGTCTCCAAGTGGTGTATGTTCTCAGTCACGGGACAAAGCACAATGATATTTTATCATTTTATCAAGGTCACATACATTTTCTTAGTGGGACATACTTTATTTTTAGTCCTTAGCTTATTGCCTCGGATCATTGCTCTGGATATGAGGGAACGCCATAATGAATCACATTTGTTTAATACTTAAGCAAAATTGTTGAGCCTTAGAATACTGATGCCTCTTAGCTTTTTATAAAATTAGAGATTGGTGCATATGTAGTAGCTTTGGGGTTAGGAGTTAGGGTTTACAAATATTGCGTTTATAGTAATACAGGTGTGAACAGAGAGTGAATATGACAGCAAGACTTTCAGTTTGGCAGCAGTATGCAGAGTTTTTCTAAGTATACTCTAGGATCTGTCTGTATGTTGTACACTGTGGTAGAAATCGGCCCCTTTGCCCTCACACATATGCTCCCATATATCTCACCCTCTTCCAGGGTGGTTTTTGAGTAGCTTTCCCCATGTTTTTTGTCCTCTCATGACCAGCACCCTCTCGTGCACCTCAGCCGGCCTCTGCCAGCAGCAGGAACCATCGGGAGAAACCCCCAGGTGCTGATGGGAAGAGGGTTTTCAATCTGTCTCACTTCTGTGATAAAACAACTAGCTGTTAGCAGTCGCTAAGGCTTGCAGCTAACTCTTAAAAATGCAGGACATTATCTAATGCTGTTTAGGGCAACACATTTCTATGCTAGAATTATAATTGCAGTCATTGGCCATTCTCTTTTTACTGTTTTAACAGCAGCATAATTTTAAGGACATTACAGTCCAAAACTGTCCTTGAAGATTATGTTTTCGAACAGAAAAATAATTTTTATAAAGCTCTGTGGTTGCTGGACATATTTATACACTCTTTGCCAGCGAAGAAATTAGGCAGAAGACATGACAGACATTCTGGCTATTGATTACGGAATGTATTTCCAAGGAGGGAAACGAGATTTACTACTGGAGGATTACCTTTAACTGCGTGGAAGCAAAAATGGCTTCTAAAAGGCAAGGCATTTGGTTAATTTGTCCACAGGGTGGTTTTCAGATCTGTCTTGCTTTGGGACAGGAGTCTGCGATGTGAGCCTGGAAGCCCTGGTCCTGGCCACTGTCCCCGATACTGCGCTTCTGCTCACATTTTGCTATTTCTGCTCTCTTTTGCACTGTTTGGGGGTCCTCTGTATACAATTAGCTTAGATAGCATCTGCATCTGCCCCCGGAGCGCGTATATGTGGCTTGTAATGGACAGGAAACTTGTCCTGGGAATACCCCCGCCTTATACCCTGTGCTGCTCGGGATAGGCTCCAGCCCCTGTTGGAATATGGACATATGAATTCCTTGACCCCTTCTGGATTTATAAGCAGTAATCACTGGAGCATTTGAGGATTATTGGCATCATTGTGAGGCTGTTGGATTCGATACCTATGATATTTTCTGCCCACAATATCAACAGCGAGTTTGAAATGTATGAAAACAACTAACATAACAGGGTTTAATTGCCCTTAGTCTAGATAACCCCCCCCCCTCACGACTGCTGTTAGCCTCTCTCTGTTTTGTTCTTGGGTCAGCACAGCGGTATATTAATTAAGAGGCATTCAGACATCAATTTAATGCTTTGTGTAATTCAGGTCACATGATAGAATGTGCTACTTGAGTGCCTCACCATTTTAGTCAAGTTAGACAAACATGTTAATCCATTATACAAAATATGTACCTATATTCACTCTTTGATGAAACTCATTTATTTACTAACTTTGAATCTATTTACTAGTTTCTTATTTTGACAAATCATCTTTTAGTTTGATATTCAACAGGATTTGTCAGTAAATTTTTAATTACTAATTACAGTTAAACTTAATCAAATAAGTACAAAGTATAATTCATTGTTTTCATTCATTAAATAATTTTAATTTAAATTTTTTTATTTAACAGTTTTGTTAAAAGAAATGGCTTTTTCAAGCTCAGCTATACTGGAAACCAGTACTAGGGGTGGGAGGCGCTTGTCTGGAACCATGTCAGGCAAACATGGTGGTACATTTTTATGAGATAGTTTAATCACAAAAAGGGGCTCCACTCTTGTTTAAAAAGAACCTTCTGGAGTGTTTTGTGAAGAGAATTCATAGGGTGAAAATTGCTTATCGCTGCTTTGAAGATCTTCTGTCGCTAAAGTTACTAGCTACTTCTCAAACAAGACCGCAGGGTTTGCGACTATCTAGATGAATTACTTTTTTGGGACTGGGGCTGTGATATCGAGGGTTTTTTTTATTGTGGGGGTGACGGCTCCTGCTTTTCAACTTGTGTGGTGTTAAAGCCGTTCCTAAGGATAGACGCTCAGATAAAGGGATAGAGACACTGCTCTGCTGGGTCACTTCAGCAGTTCAGAGCAAGGACAGCCTTCAGGGATGGTGGCCCAGCTAGTGCTATGTCTAGCCTGTAGGTAAACACTCCACGACTGTCGACGTCCATGTCAAAACCCGTAAATCCAGCAGGAACTAGAAACTGGGCGGCGGGGATGCCGCAAACCTGCCGCAGATTTTGCACTAATAGCATAAGCACAGAGCCGGCTTTCACAGACAGCCTCATTTAGGAGCAGCCTATGGTCTCGAAACCCTGGAGGAGCAGACCATCTGGCCGACCCGCAAATCACCTGGGAACCATCCACTGCTGCTCCTTTCGGTCACAATGCGTTTGCATCGACTTAGACTGTGGCCATAAATGAAAATGGAGCATGAAAATGCATCGTTGTATTCCAGATTATTAGAAAACCCTGGCGCCATGATCATCTATTACTCAGAGACTAACTTGCCATCCCCCAACCCCCCCCCCATTTTGCATAATGCAGAAAATGCAGGTCTAATAAAAGTGGCGTATTTAAACTGTCATTCAGCAGACCATGTTTTACGTGTAGTGCCGCCAGAGATTCATCCTGCATGCCTGCGTTATGAGCCCATGGTGGGATCACACCCGTCCATCATGGTGTCTATCTCTCATATGGATGTCATAAGCAAGAAGGTGCTGTAGCAATAGCATCATATTCATATAGAGAGCATAAAATAAGCGTAACCCCAGACTGAAACTCCCAGGATGATCCCAGACCCTTCGTCAGATTCGTATGCCGTCTACTGCGGATAATTTACAGCTACTTTTACAGGTGTTCCTTAATATGCTTTGTGACGTCCAAGCAGAAGAAGTACGGGGCGGGGGGGCAGTTACCAAAGCCAAGCTGCTGCGGTCCAACACTAAGATCTCATGAGCAAAATCATCTAGTCTGGGATTACTGTGAACAAAGACGGACGTGCATGCACTGGTATAAACAGGCAGATAACATTAACAAAACATAAACAAGCTGGAGCACAGATCGGGGACAGCAGGCTCCTGCATACCGGCTGCGGTCAGCTGAGTCACTCTGCGGGGACTCTAAGCACTTATTCCTGGATCCTGCACTTGTAGCCTGCATGCTAATGTTGTGATCTTTGGGCACGTTCTTGGAAGTCCAAATATATTACCCTTCCAATGTCATCCTGTTTGGAGCATAATCGTTTCGCTGCTGAAAAACCCGGCTGGTGACTGTTTTAGCAGGTTTTAGCTGGTCTAAGTTGGTCTTAGATGGTCTTAGATGGTCATGTCCCAGCTCTTACTGCTCTTTGATGGTTTACCTGGTTGGCTCACCAGTTGGTCATGCTGATATGACCAGCTAAACCAGCTATAATGACCATCATGAGCTGGTGTGACCCACTAATCCATCAAACCATCATGTGAAAAACATATCCTGAAATGGTCAACCTTCATAAGTTGGTCGAGCATCTTAATCAGCTTAAACTAGTCAAACTTTTCAGCAGGGGTCATTGTGGCTTGAAGCACATGTAAGCATCATCTTAAGGATGCCATATTAAATGTGCCATATGTAACATGAGCAAGAAGTTTGCTGTTTCTCTTCCCTTGATGTGAATTCAGAGAAAAAAAATATGAATTGAATAAAAGCTAAGTCATTAACTGCTGCTATTAAAAAAAAATAAAACACGGTTAAGGAGACGGACCTTTATATATTTTCATGGATCTCTATGTAATTAGGTGACTGGAATCCAATGGAGAATTGCCCATACAAAGGAATCCTGTTTGCTTTCTAATGGCCATTGCTCATTGCCTCTTATCACCAAATCGAGGCATTTTCATCTGTCGCTAAACCCTGACTATATCATCCATACCATTGAGATGTGCAGATTACACAAAGTGGCCCCTGGCTTAAAGTGATACAAGAGTTTATTCTAAAAATTATATACCAAAACAACTTCTCTTTACATACTGTTACTGAAAATAGCAGTCTGTACCGCAGAAAAACTGCTAAATTGTATTATTATCCTGACGGACAAGGATCCTGGGAAATTCACATTACAGTGTTTCTTTTAAATTCAGGAAGAAGACCTTATTCTGAAATAAGAACACAACTCTCAAAAATGAAATTATATCCAGAGTTATTCAACTGAGCATGATGATATAGTTAGTCAGGATATCATGATGTGAAATAGAGATTTAGCAATGAAGCTAATTGCAAATAATTTTGGGGAACACGTACCCATGTCTTTTTGCTACAAGACATGAACCATACTAAGATAATTTCATTTTTGCATTTCTGCTTTCGAAAATAGTCAGATGGGCAGACCAAATAATCCATGTCAGGAAGGACACTTTGAGCTACTTCAAGTTCTACAAACTACTTTAAAACTGAAAGGCTAAATAGTTCTGTTCTTCTTCTGTTCTGAATGATTTGTTGCTTCTTGTGCTTTGACTGGTTTGTTTTCTTGATTGAAAGACTCATCCAGCTTTTTCACATTAACATTTGTGACTTATGCATGACTATAGGACACTGACCAATCAGCACACAGCAGTAGCTCAGCACTTAAGTGAAATCCAGGTCCTTTTAATTGAAATGGTAGTTGACAAATTGTGTCTTAGCTCAAAGTGTGCTTGCTGACATGGATTATTTGATCACCCTTAGTTAGATGCAGATCTTTGGTCTATTTTTACAGATCCATACTTTAATCGTGCAGTAATCCTGGTTTTATTCTGCTGCAGACTTTTCTACATACCAACTGTTTCTCTGTGTCCTGCTCTTATGTAGGCTGACACAGACCATAACAGCTTGGACGGACAATCGGAAAAGCTTGCAGATGGAATGAATAAGCATGGGAATACAGAGGTGAGACAGGACGTCATCTTTTGAATAATATTAAGCTTTAAATAAACTCCTTAATTTCTCAAAATGGCACTCTGTAACAGTGACCTGAATAGTGTCGAAGTAAAGGCACAGCAAAAGCATGCACACGTTACAATGAAGGCGCAGTAAAGTGTCTCTTAATTTTAGCATCGGAGGGTTATATATTATACAGTATAGTGCCAGATGTTAAATGTGAAATTTGATAGCCTGGGACTTTAGTTAGTGTGCCTCACATTATTGGAATTGAAGTGAAACTTTATTTGCAATTTGTTCAATCAGCTAGTTGAGCCAAGGGTGGACACACACTGTTTGAAAAGAAAGTGAACACACAACATCAGTGACACGCATTCTCCAGTGTTAAAACAGTGGTATGGATATGCAGTACATCATACTAAACACTCTCCAGTGGCAAAGCAGTGCTATGGATAGGCAGTGCATCACACTACACACTCTCCAGTGTTAAAGCAGTGCTATGGATATGCAGTCCATCTTACTAAACACTCTCTAGTGGTAAAGCAGTGCTATGGATATGCAGTGCATCATACTAAACACTCTCCAGTGGCAAAGCAGTGCTATGGATAGGCAGTGCATCACACTACACACTCTCCAGTGTTAAAGCAGTGCTATGGATATGCAGTCCATCTTACTAAACACTCTCTAGTGGTAAAGCAGTGCTATGGATATGCAGTGCATCATACTAAACACTCTCCAGTGGCAAAGCAGTGCTATGGATAGGCAGTGCATCACACTACACACTCTCAAGTGTTAAAGCAGTGCTATGGATATGCAGTCCATCTTACTAAACACTCTTTAGTGGTAAAGCAGTGCTATGGATATGCAGTGCATCATACTAAACACTCTCCAGTGGTAAAGCACTGCTATGGATATGCACTGCATCACACTACACACTCTCCAGTGTTAAAGCAGTACTGTTGATATACAGTGCATTATGCTATTCTCATTACTTTCCAGCATTTCATAAAAGCTTTCTCAGAATTCTCAGAAGCTCTCTAAGCCAGATTTTGGAGCCTTTGCGCTCTGCTTCGCCAGAATTAAAAGAACAGGCTGGGGCCGCTGTCTCATCAGAAACACTCCAGACTACGGCGAGGCGTGTTGCACTGGTTAAAGCCATCAGCACAGACTGCCATCCTGGGCTTGGGTTTCAGTCCTGTTAAGTGCTTAGCCACTCATGGCAGAGTCTGGGGCCCAGAGTGAGGGTTAACTCGATCCTATGTCAGTTATTTCCCAGCATAGACTTGTCACATTAAGAAGGTGAAACGGGATGATTTTGGTCGGAAGCAGACAGGTGACATAAAAGCAGAAGGAACTATAGAATGTTTCTCATATCCTCCATAACTTGTTACATAATATATAAGTGGAGGGTATACAGGGGCAGGACCTCAGGGGCACTGGCCCTAGCTGAAAGCTGATTGGCCCTGGATGTGCCCCCTCCCCTGCCATTCACTGATGATAAGGCTGGCCCCTCTGCATGAATGATGGCCCCTCACGTGCCCTCCACCTTAAAAAAATCCTACAATTGCCCCTGCAAGTCAAGTTGGTTGAAGTCGAGTGGACCTTATTGTCATACTGTCCATGTACAGGTATACAGTAGCACAAAATAACATTCCCCCTTACAGGCAGCAATAAATAGCAGAGAATGATAAATATAATTTTCCACGAGTACACATATTGCATATGTACATAAGAAATAGCTAACGATAGTTGTGCTGTTAAAAATAAACAATTATGTACCATTCACAACTGAAAGTGTCCTCTTCTTCGCCATGTTGAAAGGTCATCCTAACTCTGGACCTCAGGTATCAATATTTTTTCTGAATTTTTTTGTTAGTATGACAGAAGTATAGGAGACTGACCAATCAGCACACAGCAAGAACACAGTGCTTCAGAGAAATCCGGGTCTGCTTAATTAAAATGGTAGGACACAAATCATCCACAAATCCCGTCCTAGCTGGAAAAGTCCTCCCTGACATAGATTATCTGATCACCCTAAGTTAGAAGCAGCTTTATGGTCTTTCTTTACAGATCTGTACTTTAACGGTACATTAATCCTCTAATTTTATTCTGGAGAAGACTTTTCTACACACAAACTGTTTCTCTGTGTCCTGCTCTTATGTAGGCTGACACAGACCATAATAGCTTGGACGGACAATTGGAAAAGCTTGTGAATGGAATGAAAAATTTAAAGCTTTAATTAAACTTTTTAATTTCTCAAAATGACACTCTGTAACAGTGACCTGTTCTCCACCATGTTGAAAGGTTGAAGGTCATCCTAACTCAGGAACTCGGGTATCACAATTTTTTCCCGACTTTCCCACTCAAAAGTATGGGTTGAGGGGGCGATCATGTGCAACTTCCAAATCAGCAGCTCTCTGTACCATAATTCCAATAGCATGTGAAGGCAGCATGACATCATTGGACCTTTGCAATGTTTTAATGTAAATGATTGTAATTATCTGGACTGGTTGTACTTCAGTTAGTCTTTCAATGTCTTTGTATATGCTTGAAATGTTGTTATTTCGGCATTTATCTGCCTATGAAATGGTAGAGATAGCAGCCCGGTTTTCTTGTGGGGTATTGATGCATTCACTGGGGAGCTCAGCGGCCCTTCAGCTTCTGGATTGCGAATGTGATTCCTGATTTAATGTTGTGGCTGGGATGTGGTAGGATAAGATTGCCCAGACTATTATCTGGCCAGCGTTTTAACTTTCTTCCTCGGAACACAAGACAAGTCATGCAGCAGTCCAATCAAATGACTTGGAACAGAGCCAAAGATGGACTCATCTGAACTTTATGGAGCTGTTACATTCCCTCAGCTCGGTTATCTAAATCTCAGCTGAGTGATCGCAAAGACTGCCCAGATCAAATACTCTTAGTATTTACTTATCATTATTTATTTAAGGAAGCATTGTTCACAGCGGGAGCAACAGCTGCGAACAGTCAGACCCCTGTCAAAAACGCTAGTGAAATTAACACGTATGTTGTGTTTGGTTCCTGGGTTACTTAATATTCTTGATGTGCTCATATCGAGGAATGATGTGAAGTACCAGTGTAAACTAAAACCCCAGTGATGAATGACCGGCTGAGTGACACCAGCCAGTGTCGCGTCTGCCCGTATGAGCATGAGAATGTTTTCAATGCGGACCCCAGCTCACGGGCTCCTCGGAGAGTGCCAGTTGTCCCTGGCAGTGTGTGGTGTTATGGAACCCAACCTTTTGCCAAAAAGCTTGGGCCCATTCCAGGAGGACGTAAACCAGCCATTCATGAAGATCATTTGTTGTTCGCCCTACAAGCCTTTTCAAGTGGCTGATGAAGACTTATTCCTGTAATGGCTTTGCAGAGCTTCTGCCTTAATCCCTCTTCCATCGTTCTTCTTTTTTTTTTTATTTTTTGATTCATTCACACTTTTATCCAAAACAGCTAAGACAGCATGCAGTAGTGCGCTCTACTCACATAAAGTGAGCCAATTCTAGTATCTTTTACCTCAAATATACAAAAGCAGGATTTCCTCTGGGACTAAGACCAAAAACCAATTGGTCCAAAAGGTTGGGTATTAATTCCAGAAGCTTCTGGGATGTGTATTTTTTCATGTATTTGTACTTTTTTTTCCAATTCCCTGTGCACGTCACCATTCATAGAACATTCAATGCACATACATAGGCAATCACAGAATTAGCATGTAAGTATTGCCTAACAGGTTAAATAAACATGAATAACAATAGTAATGTTTGTTATTATTATCATATAATTGTATTATTAATTTATATTAAAGCTGTCAAGGTATGTTTGGATGTTGCTTATGAATGTTCTATGAATGCATTATAAAAGTACAGTGAATGTTCTACAAATGCAATATAAAGGCATTATGAAGCTGCGTTAATGTGAAGCGTTACCGTGTATGTTCTGTTTTTGTGAGGATGTATGTTTTTGTGTGTGTCTGTGGGGGGGGCGGGGGTCATAACTCCCTAACGTTGTGGCGATAATGTAATTTCAGTAAACTCATAATGGATAACTACCATTGAAATGATAATTTGAAATGTTTCAGATGTCATTTATATTTTTATTAGGACACTTTGACCTCTGTTGTTCCATGGTTAGGGGTCTTAAACTGCACTAAAGTAAAAATCAGAGCAGGATTGAGCTGGACTGTGCATGTGTCCACCTGCGTATCCATGTGCGCCAAGCCGTATGAATCTATGGCCGTCCGTCACGCATTCTCCTTCCCCACATAAATGCCATCCTGGCTTCCACTGGCACAGGAAGAAAGGCTGCCTCAAGCCTGGAATTACTTCTATTATCTTCTGGAGCTAGTGTTATGTAATAGTGTATGTACTGGAAACTTACCTCTCGTCTGGTTAGTCGTGAGATGTTAATGATAGCTGGTTATCACTTTTTTATTGACTACCAATGCTCTTTAAGATAATTCTTCTCTTACATAGGATTGTAGTTCTGACCACTGTATCATAATTTCCCAGACCAAGTTAGAAGTCCAGTGTTTCACATACCCAGTACCTTAATTAATTAAAATCCAGCAAACAAATGCTGGTTTCACACATGACATTGTGCGGACAATGGGACATTTTGGGACAACAATTGTGCGGACAACTCTGGACATTGTGCGGAGGATCAGGTCTGGATATTTTCCTTTTGCATATATGGCACAGAACCTGAGATTTTCTGTGTCAGATGTGTTCCCACCAACTGGAAATACTCCGGTTGGTTTAGACGAGGGGTGGCTCTTAGGTAGTGCATGCAGGGGGCGGGGCCTTTTATTGGGGCAGTGGTGCCCTAATGCCTAGGGAAGCACACTTGTGACCGAAAAGCTGCTGGTTTGATTCCCTGACCAGTGAGGTACCACTGACATACCCTGAGCAAGGTACCACCCCCATGTACTGCTCCCCAGGTGCTGAATTACAGGTAGCTGCCTACTGCTATGTCACAATGTCACAAGTGGGTTCAATGCAGAGTACACATGGTGTTCCTGTGCACTGTCTCGTGTTAACAATGACCATTAATCACTCCACATCTTGCTGCACATCGAAGATGGCGACAACAGTTATCAAATCTCATCCTCTCTCCTGTTGGGAGTCTTTTTTGTGTAAATGGCCCGTCTTCTTCGCCCTTGGGTGTTTGCGTTCTTCTGTTTTTGTGCCAATGGCATGAAAGAAACATCACCAGCATGCCCACTCACTTGCAGCGGATTCTCAGGACAATTTCCTGCTCCAGTCAAACATGAGGCTCAGTCAGAAATCGGCCAGGCTTTGTATCAGGGAGGTAGCAGGATAAAGTACGTTATACATCTTGTACTACTGATTTGGATGTTTGCGTTTGAACATACAGCTTGTCTGGATAATGTCTATAAAAGTTCAAGTTGGCAGTGCATGTCTGAAAGGGGCTCAAGTATTATTCCTGAACAAGGCCTTCAATGGCCCCTGAAAGCCTAATGAGTTCCTCAATATTTTAGCTGCTTCCTGGGAAAACTTTGGGATTTGATATACCCAGCCTGTCCCTTTCAGTAACACATCATCCTCTGCAAATTCCCAGTGCCGATGTCTTTCCGGTTTCTAAGAGTGAATTTCATGAGTTCAGTTTAATGCTCAAACCCCACCGGGCAGGAAAGGACTATGGTTTATATTCTGTTACATGTACAGAGGAAATTCAACATTTTTAATGGACGCCACCATCGGAAGCTATTTTATTGTTAACAGATTTTAACTGGTTTTATTAAAACACATTAGAGAGACATTACTAGCTTTGAGTTTGCTCAGTGGCTTTGTGTCAGTGTTTTTGCTGCAAGAAGTCCACAGGATTAAGTGCCGTGAGTCTGAGCACATTATCATTTCACTGCTTCCCCTTTGCTTTCACTTTGTTTATTCAAAATGATACATTTAGACAAGCCAGTATTCAATAATGGTAGCATTTCCGGTTGTTTAAACACAGAAGGGCACAAGAACACCACCCTTGGTGAGACTTGGACCGATGACCCGCAAGTTTACAATGATCAAAATTGCTAAAGACAGATTTTGGTGCTTCAATTTTAAGACGTTTACATTTAATTGACAGTTTTTTTAAGTCACCGACTGTCTAACTAGGGAGAGAAGCTCACAAACATGGCAGAGAGCAAGTATATCTGAACATGACAGGATTAGTTGAAATTACTATGATGCTTGACAAAATAAATGGCTTTGGGAGATGGGCACAGTTCTCAGAAGAGCACAGCTTGATTTGACAGACTGTAGAAATAAAGTATAAAAATAGTAGGTATTACGCATTTCTCCCTTTCTGGATCTGATTACCTGTGAATCATTAACATTTAGGAGCTTTTGAGGACATACTGTTTCATGCATAAATATGGGCAAAGCCCATCACCCCAAAAACCACACTACCCTTCTTGTACTGAGTGCCAGCTACCCATAGGGCAATTGCTGCTGTACCACTGAAGGGCACATTCCAGCCAGATTGTTCTAGTTAAGAGCCAGCTGTGTTAATAGTTTCCATAGAGATAAGACTTTTTTCCTATGTTTTCCGCATCACTCAAGTTTGCACTGGAAGACCAGGTGTGGTGATACTTGTGCTGAGCTGGGGGTTACAGTGAGCACGCTCCGTGAATGGTGGGGGCATTTCCCAACAGATCAGTGGAGATACGCCATAAAAGTGGAGCAAAACAATGGCAAGGAGCAGCTGGAGGTGTCATCATGTGCTTGTAAACTGGAAGGTGTACAATGAATTTATATAAAATTTAGGGTTTTAAACAAAGATCGGCCAGACTCCAGCCACTTCCAGTTGAGCACCTTTCCACCACTAACTAATCAATCAAATGATTATCTTTACCACCTTTATTTGGTGAACTAGGTATGCTGGAGGCTTGGCATAACATATTTGGAATGGTTGCAGAGAATTGCGGAAAGATTCAAGGCACCTGCCCGTAACCTCTCAGTTATTCAATTTTAAAATATATTTGTTTTACTTCCTACAAACTACTGTGTTTAAAGGAGGCGAGAATCACAGTCCAGATTTATGACGTGGAGTAAGCTTAGCTGTTCGCAGAGATGTATGAGCCAGTGACTGAAGCTAATCCTGATTAATTTCCAGCTGGATTAAATACCCCCCCCCCCCAGGATAATGCGGGTTAATCAGCCTTTCTACTTGCGGGATCTGTAGGTCAGCATAGTGGGAAATATCTGGGGGACATCTGTATCCAATCAGAGCTCTGCATGCTCAAGCATTCCTTCTTAGATGCACTCCGCTGCCAAGACCTGCAAATCTGCAGTGTTGCTTTGTATAGCCTGTTAGTGTAGAATGTTCTGGATTTTTCAGGTAGAATATTAATAAGCCACAGTTATTGCCAAACAGTTATCGGTGGGTTTGTCATGCAAAGTGTAGAAGGTTCAGGACATATCCAAAACATTACAATGTTGATTTCATAAGTGACTAGTGTGCATCCCAAGATATTCCTGCATCTGTTCTCCAACTTCGGCAATCTAAGAGGAATGATAGCATTAAAATCATGTATTTCAAAAATGAAATGTTTGTTGTTTCTGTTTCCTCTGCAGCTAAACGGTGGAAGGTAAATGGAATGGAGAAGGGAGCTCATTAAGGAAATCATTTAATGGGTGCAGAATTGCATTAATGTTCAGTTTTTGAGTTATGTAGTTTTGCAGTTGTATAATTTATATATATATATATATATATATATATATACACACACATATATATACACACTCACCTAAAGGATTATTAGGAACACCTGTTCAATTTCTCATTAATGCAATTATCTAATCAACC
>JAODKM010000048.1:5578249-5598964 GCA_026780845.1 Petrocephalus sullivani | reverse complement strand
AAGGGGGTCAAACACCGTATTAGTATGGTGTTCCTAATAATCCTTTAGGTGAGTGTATGTATATATATATATATATATATATAATGATATTGCTTTGCTTTTTATACTGCTGTTCATACATAGTCTAAAAAGTTGTAAATGGTGTGAAATTCACGTGATTGTTTTGTGTGGATTGTTACATACACAGTTATTCTAAATATTCAAATTATTCTGATGTCAATCTCAAAGTAGTCTTACTAATAGCCTTTAGCTATTTAGCGTTAATTTTCATGAATCATACTCTTTTTTGTCCTGCTTTCCAATGTCCAGTTTTTTTTTGTTAAAGAAATGCAAAAAGGTGTGAAGATAAAACATGGTGAACACAACGAAATACCATGTTCTCACTACTGTCTAGCTTGACATTTACTGGTTTACTGCACAATCATGAGCGTACTGGACATATTAATCCATCTTCAAGCTGGGCCAGACTGCAAACTTCTGTAAAAGATTAGATATAAAAGCCCATATGTGGAAAGATGGAGTCACGGAATCATGCTGTAAATGTACACATGTTATTGCATTAGGTATATATTTTATAGATATTTTATAGGCTTTAATCTTTTTTTCGGAGCAAAATGTTTTCATATATGTAGATGCCAGGTGAAACAATTAGTGAGTATAAATTGGACTTGGGTGTGCAGTGAAACACCGTTCTGTGTCAGGAATTTTAATAACATATTTCTGATTTTGGAACACGTTGTTTAGCTCTCAGGAATCTGCTCTTATCTGCTCCACTCTCGTTAGCTAGCTGAGGCCCTGTTGGTGAACAACCTACTGAAACAGCAACAGAAAGGCTGTCACCATCAAACAACCCTCAGAAAGCAAAGATGAGTTGGGCAACAGAGTGCTTTTAAAATTCATAACGTGCTCAAGGAAACTGGGATTCATCATCTTTAGGGCTCATAGAGGTTGAAATTTGTGAAAGTCATGACGTTCAGTGCCATAGTCAGAAAATAGCATGTCCTTATAAGCTCTCCTGCCAAAAGTCATGGGAAGTACATGCATGTGTGTTTTAGTTACATGTGTGCAGAGGTGTGTGGGTGTAGATACATGCAGTTTCCCTGCACTTTTGCTCCATTGCTCCTTCAAAAAGGCGATTTGCAACCCATGGCTGTGGTCCAGCTCCTCCTTCTCCAGGCCCTGAACCCAGCGCTAACCGCAAAACCTTCAGCCGTGTCTTCCAAGCGCACAGAGCAGAAGACAAACAAGGCTGAATCCTTGCTCCTTTTTTTGTGTGATTTTGCCTGCCAGCGTAAATAAGGCCCGGCTGTAGCTGGAAAAGCGCTTCTTTGGTAGGTAATACATGCGATCTCATTGTTTGCTTGGGAGCAATTGTTACTGAACTTAAAATGCTCATCTGCTGTCCCTTGAGGGTTTGTTCTGACGTGGGGTCAGTAACACCAATCCCGAAGATGGATCTATCAAGAGATGTGAAAGAGCACTGGAACCTTGCTGTAGCTACCAGAAGTATCCTGACGGTCCTGTTTAACCGATTCGGTTTCAACCTCCTCCCAACTCGGTGTTTCTCACTTCAACCTCATCTGTTTTTCATACTGGCCATTAAAAGTTCAATGCTACAGTCCGTAACACTTTCTACGAATCCCATATTCATAAAGCCTAATTACTGTTCTTCTAATTCATTGTAACACATTCATAAAGTATAAACATGGCTATGAATATTTATAAAAAGGCATAACATATTAATCGCATATTTCTTATGCATTGTCAACTCTTTATGAAGGTCACATATACAGGTATATGCACTCATCATAATGCATTATAATGGAATTATAAGAATTAAGGATGCTTTGTGCTGCATTATGAAGGTGATTATAGTGCATTAAATATGAGACCTTCATAGAGTATCCATAAAACATGATTATAGTGTATTATAAATACTTACAGTCAGGTTTGTGATACTTTATTATAATGTAATGTATTATAATACATCATGAACGTATGCATAATGCAGTATACTGACTGCTTTAAGTAAAGTGTTACCCTACAGTCTACAGCATGAAGAATAAGGGCTAATCAGAACCACCATAATAAGGACCAATCTGAAGCACCACAATAAGGACCAATCATAACCACCATAACTTTCATTGTAAGGCAGGAGTAAATGCTTTTACAGCTGTTTCCAGTCAGTTATTTAAGTAGATCATTTCATAATGATCACTGACCAGTGAGAATGAATTGCATCTTCTATTTATAGCCATCATTTAAATAGGTTTTCCTCCAGGTACTCCAATCTCCTTCTGCAGTCCAAAGCATGCAAGTAGAGTATTATGACCATATAAACACATACGGATTGTTATATTACGTGACAAATAATTCAACAGTGGTATTTGTGAGTCTAACTTAATGAATTTACTCACCTATCTTCACAGAGACTAGAAGCATGATATAAAACATTGTCTCATTAATCTGCTCAGTCTGTTCTAATGACTGTTCATTGAGACTGCCATTTCCTCTCCCCATATAATCAGTACAGTACAAGATAATAGTGTAATCTCTTCCTTTCATAAAGCAAAGTACCACCTCCATTGCCAATACTAATACACTGGAGCAGAAGTACCGTTGGCCGGCACATCTCCTGAGTTCTGGAACCTTCTGTGTCCCTGGAGAGTGGCAGGGGCACCATGCGTAACGATGTGTGGCCCCAGTGTTGCAAGAGGGGAAGTGGCTGTACTGGGGCTGGAATGTTGTGCGTGGGGGTAATCAACTCTTTCGGGGAGCTCTTAACTAGCTAACAATTCATATTGTACATTCACTCCCTCCATAGTTCTCCTGGGGGTCGGGGGGTCGGGGGGTCGGGGAGGAGGGGGCACCGCACACTGTTTTCCTACTGCACGTGCTGGACATGATCCACGGCTTCTTCCGTTTCAGTTCTGCAGATGTCTTCTCACCCCCCCGTGTCATTCATGCTCGACAGAGGCACGGAAACAGAGGTATCCTGGGGGGTTGGGAAATTAAATGCTAACTTCAAATATCCATTAAACATAACAACCCCAAAGATATCAAACCCATAAGTATTCTATCAGTCTCCACTGTGGGATACCATTGTTCCAATTCTGACTGGTTTTTGGCTTGGTGCATCTAACATCATACAAGACAGGAGGCCTTTCAACATCTCTCAGCTTTAATGTTCTGCTTTACAAACTGGGCCCACGGTCACTGTGACTATATGGAGATGATCTAGCCAGGTTCATTGACACTGCTTTGCTGCACAGAAGCAGGGCATCACTATGTTAAGGCTATGTCTTCTGCAAGGAGACCTTAAATGTCACCCGAACACCTTTGTTTATGTTGCCTCAAGGAACATGGAGATAGATTTTCCTGCTTTTAATTCAGACAGGATATCCAGCCTACGCCCGGCACTCTCCACACACAATCAGGAAACATAAATGTCCAAACTGACTTACTGAAAATCTATTAATCCTGCCCTCTAAGTAAGAATGACTCTCAGGCAGGAGATGGGTAGGCTGAAATGAAATATATGGACCTTAGGAAGTGGCAACTAAGACAAGCAAAGTTCAGGGAAGGATTTTAGAATTTCCCTGTTAGCTTGATCCAGGACGCCTAAAACGTATGTGCATGGACAAGGTAATCCAGGGGGTAACATTTTTACTATGCCAGTTTCTTCAGATAACGCCCCCTGGTGGAGAGCGAACTTGCATCCAGAGAGAAATGCCAGCATTATCAGGAAGGACGAGTTCCTGCGGATTCATTCACCACAAAAACAAAATGCCTTTCGATTAACTATTACAGTGAGTCAGTTCACTACGTTTTCAACTTCCAGTAATTCGCTGGCAACGTCAGACCCCACGAACAAATGTACTTTTGTCCGTTATACGAAATAGTCTGGTTCTGGAACAACGGATTTAAAAACCACACACTCGTGTTTTCAATTTTTTTGTTTTCTTCCATCTTACCAAAAGACTCAATCCAAACAAATAATTGATGTGATATCTAATAACTCTAGAGAAAGCATCTTTCATCTTTTAATTCTGGAAGAGCGATCCTTAAAATGACATTTTGGACAGGATGAATGGTTTTGCTTCTCACAGTGAAAATAAAGACTCTTGTAGCCATAATGTATAATTTACTTTGTGATCCCATAAAACATTGTCTAACAAGAAAAATGCAATGCTTAGTTTTATCCCCATGGCTCCCTCCCATTCACCATGATGATATGATTATTTGGGGGTGGGGGGTTTGTTTTGCCCCTCCCCCCCATAATTCAGACCCATTTTTAGCCCTTATACAATGGAACCCATATTTAGATTTCTTTAAGTTGAATTAATTACAAATTAATTACCAGCTTTTAAGCACGGCTTTTACATCTGGATTTGTCATAGTTGTTTTGCTTCCCCCTGTAACCCGGGCCATGGTACCGGTGTTTTTCACCTGTCAACCCAGCTTTATTTACTGGTTAATTTTCCAGTAATGTTTTTATGTTAATCCTGTCCATGCCCACATCATGTTCATCCCAATAAAGGGTAAGATTTCCAACAATAAATGTATACCTTATTGCCAAGAGATTTCTGTTTGCTGTCCTCTGCCATGTGCAATTCGGATCATCAGGAGGGTGTTCCACGAAGCAGGATTTCATGCATAGCCGGAAATGTCAGATTTAAGGTAGTCTGAGCTAAATTTAAGTTAACGAAGATAAAATCCATTTAGCCTAGACTACCTTAAATCCGACAAGTTATTCAGGTAAGCAAGAAATCCTGCTTCGTGGAACACCCCCCTGGTGGACAAAGACATCACTTTCTCAACAGGCTACCAATAATGCAAGGGGGGAATAGAGGGGTGGGGATTCAGGGTCACTGACCCCAGCAGAAAGCTGATTGGCATCAGAGTGACGTCTCTCTTGTCATTCACTGACTCAAAACATATAATTGCCTAGTCTTTAGGTTGCCCCCCTGTGAATGAATTATGGGCCCTCTTATGCGCCATGCCTTAAACAAATCCTACAGTTACACCAGAAAATCAAGTCAGTTGATGTTGAGTAGACTTTATTGTCATACTACACATATACAGGAAGCAAAGGTGATTGCCATTCTTGACACACCACAGCAGAACAATACATGTCTTCTGCATTTAACCCACATATGGCACAGTGGTGGGCCGCTAACTGAGCATCCGGGGAACAGTACCGTGCTGATGAGGGATTTGAAACAGCATCCATTCAATCACAAGTGTACAGCCCTAACCATTACGCCCCCACTAACCACAGGACAAAAGTAGCATAACATGATGTTCCCGCTTACAGGCAGCAAGAGACAATAAAAGAAGAGACTCGCAATAACTTTAAAATCTGTTATGGCCTCCACTTTAAAAATCCTTGCATCACCTCTGCATGATGGTCATCAAAAACACTTCTCAGTGCAAAGAAATCTAATCTGAAAAGAAGGATACGAATGAAAATACAGCTGCATGTGATACATTCAGTGTAAAGTAAAAAAACGTGTATATATATATATATACATATATATATGGTGTCATGTGACTTATTTACCTCCAGACACAAGCAGACAATAGAGATGGCCACAATCCAGAGATCATCTGAGATGATCCCATGTTTGCAAAATGCTTTTGGAGACTTACAGCAAGGGACATGTAATAGCTGTTTATAATTAGTGATCATTAAGCTGTTTGGATCTAGAAATTTGTGCCCGTTTGGATGACGAAAAACCTCAAAGCCCTTTGACCCCTGACCATTATAAATTGTTAGAGGATGGGCTGATGAAGAGCTGACTTCTTAGATGATAAGATGCAGCCAAACATTACAAGCTTCTCTCCATCTTCATTGAGTGCTCTGTGGTATCTCGTTTTTTTTTTTTCTGTGAAACTCACAGACAAAAATAGTAAAGAATACTGAAGGTTAGGGCAGTGGGTTAGTATAAGAACCAAGAAAAACAGGCCTCTCCAGGAGGTTTATATGCATGGTGTACAGTACAAGCTTACAGTCTTGAAAGAGATTTCAGAAATAGTTTATACTATATTGCCCATACACTGAACAAAGGCTCAGCACTTTGCATATTATTATTATATGTTATTTGTTATTATTATATGTTATTTGTTTTAGCGGCACTGTGCATAATTTTGCACCACAGGAGGTTTCATTAGAGGACTACAAGTATACATCAGGATGTTCAGGACCTATAGCAGAGCCAAAATGAGAGAGGATTTGAGCTTTTTTCAATGGGACATGAGTCACAATATAAGCTTATTATGTGACCCACAAACATTAGTGATGTCTTTACACTGGTATATCTGAATGTCTGAACACCCAGAGCCTCTTCATGTTTACCAGCCACGAGACCACAGTTTCCTCGAGTCGACCACAAACATATTCCGAATATCCTTTTGGGTTGGAGTGCCAGCGCTTTCATCTGAGCGGAGCCCACATCGATGCACACATGTTGCTAATCTTGTGTACTGCATTCCTGCTGAATCTCTCGTGCCACACGAAATAGCTGCGTTTTCATTAACCTCAGGTTTGGTAGCATATCTGCGAGGCATTAGATGTGTCCAGTCCCTGAACAATAAGGGCTTGTTAGCGAGTAATAGGGCTTCTGTGTCGGGTGGGGTGATTGCAGGATCAGATTAAGAGGAGGCAGGAGGTTCAGTGTACAGGCAACATAAGGTTTGCAGAACCATGTCTACCAAGTCTAATTTAGAGGGTGGGGACATGTGTAGTTGGCGATACCCTTTGTAACAAACTTTAAACCTCCGATCACCAAAGATCACTCATTCCACGGGATATATTTTAGAGGAAATTTAGAGGATTTAGTTTTTGAAGTTTATCGAAAGTTCTTTGTTGGATTACATGAGGACTGAGTGAATTTTGGGTCTCAATACGTTAACGTGATTAGGAAGACTAACTTTAGGTCATTGATGGTCTCAAAACAACAAAAAATGGATTGAGTTATTATTAATTTTTTTAACTTAGAGTTATATCGCTGCACGTTTCATCCCTGGACATGTAGGATACGCTAATAGCAATTAAGAAAACTGCTTCTTTAGATTGTGGGAGGAAGCTGGTGTCTCTGATGGAAACCTATATACATATATATACATTTATGCCCTACAAGCATCTTTGAAGATGTGAAAAGACACAATCCTCACTCATTTTAAGGGGATTATTTAAACATGGAACTAAACATCACCAAGCAAGGGGCAAGCACTTTAAATCACACATTTACAATGGTTTAACAAATCAATTTCAGTCATTGTTTGAACCACACCAAATATATGGGAAAAGAATCATTGCTGAGTATTGAAATTATGTGTGTTACCAGTCTCTCTTTAAAACAGGGTAACTCAAATATGGAGTGAGATAAAACACAACCAAATTCAGGGTGACAAGAAGCAAAACTTAATTTAAATTTGTCTGGCCTGCCCTCTAATTTTCAGTGTGGTCTTACTCATTTCCTATAATTTTATTTTTGATTTTTATTGCTAAAACTGTGAACAGATTTACTGGGCAGAGTCACATTTGAACAGGTGGTTTTAGAAGTGTATCTGGTTTAGGACAGTACTAGTTCACCCACAACTTGTATGAAAGAAAAAAAAATAGAATAAATCAGTGAGAGTGTTTCATTCAACATGTGTAGCCGCTATGTGCTATTGCTATTTTTCAAAAGAACACAATGAATAGATTGTATTTCAGAAACGATCGAATGTTGCTATAAAATCATTAACGTGTGAAAATGTGCAAAAGTTAAATTCAGTTTGCATTAATTCACCGCGAAACGTATTTTTCTTGCACGTTGTTCATTATTCATTAACCGAAATGGCAGATTACTACTAATGGTCACTGAAACCTGCTTCTGTCATGATGTATCTGGAAGGATTTATGGGATTTGGTTCAGATTAAAATTCAAGACTAGAGACCTACAGCAGTTTTCATCTGGATACCCACCTCCTATGAAAAACAGTTTTTTTCAGTATGTGGTAAACAGTAGTCATTGAATCCCTGATACTCTTTGAGACTGTTGAGGTCTACAGATGAGGGCGTCTACGATTGGTCTGTACTGTGAAACGCTAGAATACAGGGTCGTCTTCATCTTTATGTTGTACAGTAACTGATAGCGATGTCGTGTGCTGTATGCGTTTGTGATGAATGACCGCCAACATGTCAGTGACCACTGTGCCATCCTGACAGCGGATACGAAATCGGTGTACGCGTCCGCTTTAAGCTACAAAAACAAATGGTGCAAGGACCGGACGCTAGCCCAGCTCGCTCCATCATTCTAATGTTCACGGCAGGGGGAGTGTTTGACTTGGAAGGGCTCCACCACATGTGGAAGCAGTAGAGTCGTGTCCCCTTAAATCACCGCTCTGGAGGTATATCTTCCATAACGTTGGCCATGGACGCTGGACACAGCCAGACGCAGTCGCTCGTAGGTCGTCTTTCCACCTTCCTGACGACGTGGGCTGGGAACAGTGTCAGACCGTAAAAGATCTGATCCAGCAAACAGAAAACCCACTGAAACAAAAGGGTGCAGAATTTCCATTAGTGGAGCACCTGACTAATGCACGTCAACTGTGTTTGGGCCAATTCAACCCCACATGCGTCTCAAGACCACAAAACAAACTAAATAGCAGCCTATGTTCGCTAAAGTCAGATCACTGGTACCGTGTTAGGCTGAATCTTGTGATTAATGAAGTAACGGGTGTCTTTGAATAATTATTTGACTCTTTAAATGGAAACATATTTAGTCTCCTATCGCACCAAATTTTCGCCTAGCTGCCCATGTCTCCTATATAATTAATCACAGGCAGGACACCTTCTGGAAATGGGCTGAACAAGTTTTGCGGTGGGGCTTGGGGTACCTCCAGGACTACTTACCACCGGGCCCAGACGAGGGAGTGCAGGATTTGCCATCTAGAAGGAGTCAGCATCTTCATAAGAAAAATAAGCATGCTAGCCAGGCTACTGCATGTATACAATATATCATCATCATCATCATCATCATTATCAACATGAGCATCATTTTATATGCATTCTACTACTACTACTCAGTAAAGAGCACTGTTGCCTTACAAGTCTACCTTTGGGTGTCCAAATCCCGAGCTCACTGTGTGTGGGTCTGTAGTTTGCATGTTCTCCCTTCGTTATACAAGTTTATTCTGTATAATCTGGATTCCTCCCAAAGTCCGCAGTGTACAGTGTGGCTAATCAGTTGCTGGTAGAGCAGTGTTTCTCAAATCAGTCCTCAGGGGTCTCTAGATGGTCCATGTATTTGCTCCCTCCACCAGGAAATTGGGAAAGAGAAAGAATTATTTTATTAGACCGCGAGAGGTAAAGTAATGGCACAATGATAGATATCTGTATGTGAATGCATCCTGTTGTTCTGCAGTCTTTCTGTGACATACTTTTGTTCTTTCATTTTTGTAGCATGAGTCTGTTTGTTGCATTTTTGTTGTCTAGGTGATGCTTTTAATTAATGTGATTTTCAAATTTATCCATGTATGTAACTGGGTCTTCACTGAGGAAGTGTAGGTCAGACCTCTACGTCATGCTAATAATTAGGCCACAAGACTTGTAGCAGGAACAGAAGTTTTTTTGAGAGGTGACACTCTACTGGTGACCCCTGGGATTGGCCATTGTATAGACAAAGCTGTTGAGCCCCCCTTGAACGCAGATATGAAACAGATGAGCTTTGTGTGGGAGCCTTTTGCATCTAGCTCGCAATGACGTCTTTATATCAAGAAGTGGGACTAAGCTTTGATCACAGAGGCACATATTCAGTATATCGAGTAGATCTGGATTCTAAAAGATGATACACTGCAGTCCATCATCACCTTATTTGTCCATAACATTAATTATACATATTGAATTATTCTACCATGACAACCCATCAACTTGAAAACAGAATGTTCAGTTCCACTGTTTTGTATACCAGGTGTTTCTATCCCTTTGTTCTTACTTAACGCTTTTAATTTCCTGCCTTTACTCCAGAATGAGCCAAAGATACCTAATCTTTTCAACATGAGGAACTGCTCACTGATGGGCCGTGGTCTGCCTGAAGTGTTAAGCACACCGTGATCTACCACAATGGCACACTGCACTGTCTGCTTCCTAGGACTGAAAAGTTAGCTTACATCTGCTGCACATTCACATACAGGGGAACTGCTCACGGGGACCCAAGAGCCTGATTTTATTTACTTTTTATTTACCATGATGTAATCAGGAACCACTCTCAGTTTGGGTCAAGGCCAGGCTTTGTGTCCTCATACCCAAGTTAAAGACTACTTTTTGAGATTTCTGCTCACCTCAATGTAGTTTTTCTGCCAAAATGCATTGAAATATTTTTTCAGCATTATCAATGTTACATCAGACTCAGGGCACTTAGTAGTACTCAATATTTTAACACAAGTATAGAACACAGAACACTAACATAACAGGCATCAACAGCACCAGGCCTACCTACCCAAATGCCAGGTCATATGACCATTGAAAAAAGATATTGTGGGGAAACAAGCTCTGGACTTTGGGCTGCCGATGGGTTTTGGAAAAACATGTACAAGGGAGAACTCAGGTGTGATGGATTGGTGAACAATAGAAACAGGAACCAGTCTGGAGTTGGGAACCAGGAAACAAGAACCGACTAGGATATGGGAGTAGGAGAGACAACTCAAACGATTTAAAAATGGGAAACTGATATCTGACTGATACAATAAGGGTGACTTTGGTCTAAGATAAGTGGACAGAAGATTGATGGGTGCCATTTGAGGTTGTCACGGACCAGGATTCGAGAGAGAATGTTTCCATTATGGCATATTTATGGGTGCAAGCATGTGCTTCAGCATGGCTTGGTTGCTGTGACCTAGTCCCTTTGCCCCAAACCTTAGATCCAGCTGTAGCATTTGTGGCCCCCACACCCAGCTGCTAAACATTCCCACTACTTACTAAGCTCCCCAATATTCCCCCACCGGTGTCAAGGTATATTTTTTTTGACTGTTTTTACATTTCAAACTCAACAGATTCAGCCTGTATTTTCTTCAGGGCAGTGAAACTAACCTTTTGTGTTTCTTTGTCTTCATAAATGGAAACCTATTCAATTTTCACAACCAGATTGCCACCAAAGTAATATTTTAATGAAAAACATTGTTCTGGTCATTGTCTTAATTGCTTATCCAATACATGGTCATGTTGAGTCTTTAATTGATCGCCTGGGAACACCCTGAATAGGATTCCAGTCCATTATAGGACACTATCACACACTACGGTAAGATGGAAGGCTGGAAGATGGAAGGATTATGCTAGCCTCAACCTAATTGAACACCTTTGGGAGGAACTAGAATAGAATTGCGAGCCAGGGCTTCAGGTGCAACATCAGTGCCTGAACTCACACATGATGTTCTGGATGAATGGGCAATAATTCCCAACATACGCGCTCCTAAATCCTAAATCTTCCCAGAAGAGTGGCAGCTGTTACTGCTACAAAGGGGGGGCGAACTCTATATTGATGTCTATGGATTTAGAATGGGATGTCATAAAAGTTCCTGTGGGCGTAATGGCCAGGTGTCCCAATACTTTTGTCCAAAAAATGCATGAAAGTTGTATATTATAATTTAGCTACATATGTTTGCCAGACAGAAGGCTAGAGGTCAACCAAAATCGAAAATTTCTAATGGGGATCAATGGCATCATTCTGCCTTGACAATACAATATTAGCCTATGCCTGAAATACATTGTCTTGGCATTGTTCTGAAATTCCCATAAATTCTTCGAATTTGTGATGGGCTGGCCATAGCACATGGATGGCATGTATCTGTCCATTTGGTAAAGTGACAGATGTGATTAATGTGACTGTACTACACTTACTCACTGCTTACTCACTTACTCACTGCTTGGTAGTCCATTAAGTATGTTAAGTTGTTTGCTGAACTGCACACTGTTAAGTGCATTGAGTGGTTTCTCCTGGAGAAAATGACAAGGTAATGTATGGATGTGGGTGGTTTTGGCTAGGATTAGATGGGTATGTTGGGAGTGGCTGGACTGGCTTGTCTAAATAAAGTTTACAGCAGAGAGGGAAGTTTTCAAACAGCCCTCCTCAATCGACACCGTATAAACTGGCCCTACACCTCACGGTTCCCATGTCAGCCAGACCTGCCAGCATATCTTCCTCAAGGCTGCCTCCAGTCATTCAGGGTTATTGTCCACCCACAGCCCCAGGAATGGCGTACTCTTCACAGGCATGCAAAGTCAAAGAAAGTAGCACTTTTAAAGTAAATATCTGCTCACAACTATACACAATCTTGGAAACCTCCGTACAATAATACAGAGAGCCTTAAGTATACGATTCTGCAGAGTGTTGCTGTTTTCTGATGAGATCTTCTCCCCCCGTGGCTCTATACACTTAAACCAATTAGCTTCAATACGTTGAGCTGCCACTGTAGTTCCATCAAAAAAGCCTCGACAATGACCACGTTACAGTCACGGAGATGTTCTCAGCTGTTACTGTAACGTGTCTATTCATTTGTGAATCTCTCGCTGCACTTGATTTCCTGCTTAATTACACAGCACAGCACTCCAGAGCCAATTATGTCCAATCAATCCAAAATGTGAGCAAATTCACTAAAACGTGTTATGCGTAATGGTCACATTTAATGACTAGACTAAATTGTGTCGCACAACCCTTTCAACAAGCTGAAGCTGTGAAATCATTTAACCATCCTACTGTCTTTATGCACTCTTGATTCAGTACCAGAAATGTGCAGCAACGGCAGCAGTAAATTTTTACATTTTAATCCAGAGGCGGTTTATGGTAGGGACACCCATAGTGAACCAGTCCGCTGTTGGTGCTCAATGATTACAATGTTTGGCCTCCGCGACCCAGGCCATTTCACACATAATTACCTTTATGCAGAGCAGAAAACTCAATCTCTCCATCCTCGCCTTCCAGAAAAGTATAAATAACTATGGCGATTCAAACACCCATCCACACTAAACCGAGTTAGACAGAATAATTCCACACATTATGTACTGGGAACCTTTCCTTATGAGTTCTGGTTCTGGAGACCCGCTGCTTTAAATCAAACAGTGGGAAGAGGAAATAGTGCACCGGTAGATGTCTGGGTCCACAATAACAGCCAGCCGTTATTACCAGCAATTCGTAACACCCTGTCGGCCAGAGATTCTACATTTTCATTTCATTTTTACATGGGTCCCTAGTGTGTAGAGACAAAAAACAAAAACATTTGTTAGATCCTTTTACATGGAATTTAATACTAATTTCAAGCATGTTGTGTGGTATGTCTTATGGAGTGGCTTTTGCAAATTGCCCCTTAACACAATAATAAACAGCAGGAGATTTTTTGTCTGTAGTAAGCATTTCTCCTGTAGTTTTCTGCTTCAAGGCTTGGACATCTGCACTGGCCTCACTGGAAACCAATTCCAAATATGAGCATCTTCATTTCATTAAGCAATGCGTAACTATTCAGATATTCAGGGATGAAGTGCAGATGAATGGATGTGTTAAGATACAATAAGGATGCAATTTCTTTTCAGCTCACAGAAATGACACACTTCCCACCTCCCTGTAGTGGATAAATACCTGGAAAATGGTTGATAACATCAAACACAATAATGTAAACATACATGATAGTTATGAGCCTTTTCAAATGAAACTAATATGAAACACACATCTTCAGACTACAAGAAAAAAAGAAGTTTCATCATCCGAATGACCCCCCCCCCCCAAGAAAAAAAAACAGTCCTACTACATACTACATGACCCAACCACCCTGGTTTAAGCATATTTGATAGATGCATTATAAAAAATATTCTTTAGATCTTGTTGGTTTCTGTCGGGATCGGTCCTTGTTTTGTCCCATCCTGACTGTTATACCCCAGTCTGGCTGGCAGGTGTCGCTGGTCATCCCGCTCCTTCCCCTGTGTTTCCCTAGGTCCCGCTCTTTCCCCTGTGTTTCCCTAGGTCCCGCTCCTTCCCCTGTGTTTCCCTAGGTCCCGTTCCTTCCCTTGTGTTTCCCTAGGTCCCGTTCCTTCCCCTGTGTTTCCTTAGGTCCCGCTCCTTCCCCTGTGTTTCCCTAGGTCCCGCTCCTTCCCCTGTGTTTCCCTAGGTCCCGCTCCTTCCCCTGTGTTTCCCTAGGTCCCGCTCCTTCCCCTGTGTTTCCCTAGGTCCCGTTCCTTCCCCTGTGTTTCCCTAGGTCCCGTTCCTTTTAGTCATTCTTGCTTCTCCCCGCTCCTCGAGCTGCCATCTGGCAGAACTGGCTGAGCATGCGGGTGAGAATCGTCCTTCCTTATGTTTGTGTTGAACATTTTGAGTTTCATATGCCCCCTTGTTATGTTACCTTGTATTTCTGTATTTTTGCATTGGTTCTGGGTCGCTGCTTTTGTTCTTAGTTATTGCCATTGGTAATTATTTTTTTAGTTATGCACTGTTTCTCCGTTGTTCACAGTATCTCCTTGCGTAGCTCTAGTGCAGGGCTCTTAAAATCTGGACCTCGATTCCAAATCCAGGCCTTGTTTTAGTTCTTCCAGGTAGTTTGTTTAATAATTACTGATTCTGATTGGCTGAAGGCTTCACACCTGGCTGAGAGGTAAAGGAAAGCTAGAAAATCAGCAGGGCTCGGCCTTTGAGGACCGTGATTTGAATAGCTTGGTTGATCTGTTCCACTGTTGGTCATTGTAGGTTCTCCAGATCTGTATGTGCTATAAGTGTTGTGAGTGTCCTTCCTTTGTTTCTTACATTGTTCCCCCAGCATTTCACTGAGTTTAATTTAATCTGTGTTAACTCTTGGCTTGTCTTCCTGCTTTTTGTTTAGACCACTAGGGGGTCACTTTTTGAGTTTAAAAGGAGTTCCCTTTCAAGCTAAGCCGCACCATGGCCCGTCATCCTTTGTGCCAGTTTATGACAGTTTCACTCATGAATAGTACTATGACACAAAACAGAAACCCGCACGGTGTATATGCATATGGAATAATTCTCAAATTTCTCTTGAATTCACAGTGCTCAATGTCTCCAATTCATAGTAATATATAGTGTTCTTCGTTCACTCTCAAAACCCCACAGTAAGCAACATCCACATATGGAAAAGATATAATAAGCATATATGGTTTTTAGGTAGTTTCAGATCTCTTTTTAATATATTTCATATATATTTTTACATTTTACCATAAATAATAGATATATGAAGAGCATATGTGTCCCATACATTCACTATAGTGATTAAACATGAACAATATATTACTCATATTGATTTTTTTTTAAATATAAGGAATAAGAAAGTAAGGTCCTTCAAATCTGTCTTACATGTCAGGTTTTCCTACCAACTGCAAGCTACAAATCTACTGTTTGTGACAGTGTGGAAATGGCTTTTCTTCCAGCTCTGCATAAGAGAAGCATTTGTCCAACGGCAGCAATGTTTTCATTTGGGGGTCTGGAGAAGCGAGAAAAGACACTTGCCAGGCCTAAGCAATGAGCTCTGATCTGTGTATCTTATATCCATCGATATATACATATACATTTTCTGGCTCAGGGGCCCATTGGTTCACAGTGGGTTGGGGGCCCATTCCTTGATGCCAGTCCATGACATGGCAAATACAAAGTCAATTTTTCGAGGGACTAACCCAGCTAAACCACATTGTTGGACTGCAAAGAAACCGCAGTAAGCAAACCGATGCAAACTTGGGAGGGACGTGCAGATTCCACTGCCATTAAAACACAAACAGACATACTGGTGGGTATTGATATCTTTGTGTGGACCGTCCATGACACCCAGCCCTAACTTTAACCATAAGTAACCTAAAAAAATACAAGACTTTAGACATTTTTATTTTTTTGACTGCATTCACAGATTTTTGTGAGGACCAGAAAAATTTTCCCACAAGTTTGAAAGGTAACAGGTTTTACCACATTGTGGCAACCTTAACCCCCACCCAGCCATAACATTAACCAGTAAGTAATCAAACAAAATACATTGTTACATTGTTAGTCTTTTGATTGCAGTGACAGATTTTTATAAAATTGAATTTCCCCTTGTGGGGACTGAAAAAATATCCCCACAACATCAATATACCATTTTTTTTTTACATTGTGAGGACATTTGGTCACTGTTACTCCAAGGAGGAGGGTGACAGCTGTACCAGGCCCCAACAATCAAAACATGGAACCCTAAGAGGGTAAACTCAAAAATTACCTATATGTAATATGCTGGAACCTAGAGAATCGCTATACATCCAAACCTCAAATTGGAATGATGACTTATTGTGTTATTTGATAATTTGTTTTTTTTATACTAATTGTGTTACACACAATGACTACTAATAATCAGTTTGACTGGTTCCAAATGTTTAGGAGATACTAAATATTCAAATTATATTCTTGCCTTATTAGGAAATTAACTAAATCTTACAATCTTACAAACATTCATAATCAGGAGACAGAATTGTCCGAATTGACACCATTTCCCTTTCATTTGACAGAGGCAATGGGCCAATTCTCTAAACCAAATAATAATTGCTTACTCATTATTACAACACCAAACCTAGGGTGACCAGATAATTCATGTAAGGGGGGGCACTTTGAGCTAGGACAGGAATTGTAAACTTGTAAACTTCCATTTCAATCAAAAAGACCTGGATTTCACTTAAGCACTGCATTCATGCTGTGTGCTGATTGGTAAGTCTTCTATAATCATGCATGTGTCACAAATGTTGATGTGAAACAGATGGGTAAGTCTTTCAATTAAGGAAACAAACCAGTCAAGGCAGAAGGAGAACTGATCTATTCAGTCACACAGGAGCTTTGAACCTGAAGTAGCTCGAAGTGTCCTTCATGACATGGATTATTTGGTCACCCTAACCAAAGCAACTGCACAGTCTGCAATGCACTGACTGATATGGGGTAGTGATCCAAGCAGAACTAGCCACAGTACAATATTTTTTCCAGTTCTCACGCAGGCCATAAAATACAGTGCTAGAATTTACTGTGGCCCACCTAGTGAGAGGTGGACATGCTAGCAATCATTTCTACTTCACTCACAGCTAACATCTCAGAGCAGGCAAGGCAGCTGCATGTGGCCTACACGGTCCATTAACAACCAATACGATGCTGTGACCTCTGTTATAGTTGCCATTAGTTTGGAGACACGACGATACCTGTCAGGAGGTCTGGCCGCATCAGAACTGGGCCGTGTTTAGGGCTGTTGTTGTGGAATGACCCATTTGCACCAGCGGTGGAGGCTAAAGGCCTAAAATGGACAGATGGTGTATGTTAGATGAGTTTGCTCCTTCTGCTCTAGGCAAATGCCAATGGGGCATGCTTTAATCTTGGGTCACTGGAAAAACATGGAAAAGCAGAGCTGAGGCATTTTAAAGACATTGAGAAGGTAGGTCCAAATATAACCAACAGTTGCCCATCCTTCACTTTGTCTTCGGCCATGCTGGATTGGCCTAATATCCACAGTAATTTAATGCTCTGTGTGCAGGGTTACACTGAAGGGCTGCACTGAGAATGTGACCTCTCTCTAAATTCATTTGCGTGACCTCTGACTGGGGAATGTGTGCCCATCTTCACTGTAGATTTCCTGGAGCCACAAGCAAACACATTGAGCCAGGTACCTTCACTGGATGACACAGTCAGTGTGCCAACAAGACTTTGGAAGATACAACCAATGAGGACCTTCTGTACGTCACTGTTCTGCGCTATATAAATAATTCCTGAATGTTCAGCACTGTGTTTCACAACGTACTGTATTTTACATGGCTGAGGTGACAATGAGGATTTACCAAATTGATCTCACTTAGGCCCCACTGCTTTGAAGAACTGAGACTGACTTGTATTCTGCAACATTTTTAAAGCATATTTGAAAAAAGTTTAAAAGTATATTTGAATAATATTGGTTGCTTATGCTTGGTTGCTGATTTGTTTAACTTCCTGGATTACGGCTCTCTACATGATCTTCATGTGTTACAATAACATATGCAGTGTCTCTTAACGTGTTCCTCAGAGACCACCAGAAGGTCCGCATTTTTACTGCCTCCCAGGAGCAAAAAAAACGTGGACCACCTGGGCATCCCCGAGGACCGGTTTGAGAAACACAGCTGTACAGTATGGCAATTGTACAGATTAAAGTGGAGCTTTCCGAAATGCAAGTTAAGCAAGAAACTAAATTCAACTTTGATGCAACATTCAAATAGAAAGTAAATTTACACCACGCTTAATTATTTCTGTAAAGAAGACGAATTTTATATATTATCAGCATTTCGTAGGCCCCGTTTGGTGTTTTGACATGGTCAAAGTGAATGAATGATGAATAAAAGGTTAAATAATATAACATTATTTGCCAAGGTGTACACATGCAAACAAATGCACAGCACTTGTTAATAACTGAAAAACAGAATTTAAAAATCCTTTGCTTTTTCATATAGAATTAATTGAAAGTTATTGAATTTATTTAGAAAAGCTGCTTTTAGAGTCTCGCCTTCAGCAAGTGTGAGGTAGGATCCCGGGGTGAAGGTAAGTGCATTGTTTGTGACAGTGCCGGCTGGCTGCATGCAGCACCTGGACTCCTACTGGAATGGTTACAGCTGCACAGCTGCTGCCTTGACTGACATTAACACTTCTCTGCTGTGGCAACACAGTTCTTGGTGCAGTAAATCAGGGATCCCTGGCTGACAGATGTGTCCAAAAAAAAAAAGTGTGAACGGATTTTCACTTCTGGCATGGTTTGATTCAGCTTATGAAGGGGAACAGCATATTTTTCGTATCGGCGAGCTTCGCGGGATGATAACCAATTTTAGCAATTCAGCACTACCGAACATTTCGTGCCATATTTTCCCGTTCATGTTAATCAGTGAAGTATTATATCAAGGAGTAATTAACAAAAAATGAAAATAAAGATAATTTTCTGTTGTTCAGTTGTTCTGTTTTACTTGATTTCTTTTTTGTTTTGTTTTTGTGCTTGCTACATCATATTTAATCACTGTAAAATTTGATGTTGATCTTACTTAAAGGGATCTAGGAAACCGATTGCCTTGAAAAAGTTAAGCAAATGTAATTACTATTTTCAAGTTATGTTTACTTTATGTCTACTATTCAGGTTTACTTAAAAGAGTTGTAGTCACACAGTTTAATTGAGTTGTTCCTACTTTAAATAGTATGTAAATTTAAGTTGTCATTTCTACAGTGTAAGTATTGGAAACTTATATAACCTAAGTTAATGTGACTTACTTCTGTTTACTTATAAGTAAACCCTTTCCCATTCCAGATAGATTAGTAAACTGCTAACATTTTCTCATTCCAGACAGCTTAGCCTACAGCTAACCCTTTCCAGTTCCAGACAGCTTTGTTCGCTGCTAACCCAGTATGCTCCAAACAGCTTAGTGCGCTGCTAACCCAGTATGATCCAGATAGCTTAGCAAACTGCTAACCCAGTATGCTTCAGACAGCTTAGCAAACTGCTAATTTTTTCTTCTCTATTACAACACAGTTTTAGTACCAAATGAACGCTGATCATTCCCAAAAATGCTTTAGCACACTGCTAACCCTCTCTTTTTCAAGACAGCTTGACACAATGTTAATCCCTGACTGATCAGCACAGCAGCACACTCCATCTTCATGCTAATTCCACGCAAACCTGAAGTCTGGTCAATGACGGCTAGTGGAAATACATTATAATCCAAAATGAATTCCGTACATTTCAGGAAAAAAAAAACCTGAAGTCTCTATGCATTTTTTTCCAATTCAGAATATAAAGCTGTTAACCTTATAGGCAATCTTTTGTGATCCCCTCCTGTCAGTCGGATTAGAAATCCATATAAGTATTGTGCAATAGAGCTCCTAGCAGTCCATTGCAAATATAAATCCAGCACTTGACTTTGGAAAGATAAGCTACAGATCACCAGTGATCAAAGTGCAGTCAGGCCACACTGGGGTGTAAATCACTGCTTAAATGCTGTACATGTACAAAAGTTCCAGCGTATGGTTTGGGTCAAGAGGCAAGCTATTCCTCAAAAAAAAAAAATAATAATAATGGCAACATCCATTCATCCATCCGTCATCTTCCATCTGCATACTCAGTACAGTGTCATGGGGGAAAACATTTTGTCAAGGCCAATTTTAATGATTTATAACAAAAGAAAACTCACTGTGGACCATATTAAAAACCTATTATTTTCAAAACTGGATTTGAATCTGATCTAAACTTAACCTTAATCTTCCAGTTATCCATCAATCCATCCATCCATTTTCCATAATCGCTTATCCAATGCAAAGCTATGGCAAGCTGACAACCTATCACAAGGCCAGGGATGCCGGTCTGTAATCTTACATAATGATAGAATAGTGGATAATTAAATGAAGTGAACCTTTATTTGCCATTTCCACAAATAAGAGGGACACTGGAATGCTTCTTCTCATATATCCTATCATGCTCTCCTTTGGGACACACATATAAAAGTTGAAAGTGAAGATTTTGGTCTGGGTGTAGGATCAGCCATTTAACCAGCACCCTTGGATATTTCGGGGGGGGGGAGGTGAGCTTACTCAATGTCCAAAAGGACATGTGACTAACAGAGTTCCCCAGTTCTGGTCCTGGAGACCCAATTTGCCAACTTTTCACACCATTCTTTGTAAACCCTAGAAATGGTTGTGCGTGAAAATCCCAGTAACTGAGCAGATTGTGAAATAC
>JAODKM010000048.1:5546993-5569082 GCA_026780845.1 Petrocephalus sullivani | reverse complement strand
GGGATTGAAACATAAGACAAAGCTCAGCAAGGCTCAGGTGAAGCTAATTAAGCCGCGCCTGAGGGACACACAGGGAAAACAGACACGCAGGGCGGGGCTGATTGTGACACTAGCACACCACCAATGTCTTTTGTACCTAATTTATCCACGATCTCTCTTTTTTTAAATGATGTGTGGTTGCTGAGCTGTCCCTTTCTTCAGTACTCCATTGCACCAAAACAGTATCAGGTTCTGTCCACTAACCAAATTTAATGAACATCAGAATATGCCGAATCTATACATATTACTTTTGGGCATCTTGTTAATATTTTAGGTGTGCTACTAATCTGCCTATTATATTGTGAGTGTAAGTAAATGTTAGTTTAGTAGCCGGAGTCCAGGCAAATTAGTAAGCCCCATATATGAGTTCATGGCTTTGTAACTTTATTTACTGATACTTTTAACTTGTAGTTTCTTGCGCTTTTATGCAATACATACTCATCCTGATTTGTTTTCTTAGAATATCGTCACGTTTTTTCATAAATAATTTAGCAACGGAAAGTAATTTTTAAGAGTATGCAAAATGTTACCATTCTCCAGTTATTAGAAACACTGCACTTTAAACATTTACTTTTCCAATCAAATATTTAGGAAATCTGTGGTGCACCGTTTCATAAAAATGCAGAAAACAGAATGCAAAGAAGTGATATAAACAATATTTTACACAGAACAAAAATATGATTATTTGGAAAAGTAATTAAAGTCTGGATATTTTCCACTCCTGAGTAAACATCTCTAAACAAACGGTTTAAAGGGAGAAATTTTTCTAAAGGTCAAGGTATTTTTGGATCATCTTGTTCTGCTAGATTTCATCCTAACAGGGCGATTGTACATTGTAAATACTAAAACCCAAAAAGTGCTAAGCGCTCAATCCAAAGCTATAGAAGGCAAACTCCCTATAGAAACCCAGCCAGACTTACACCCAGTATGGGCAATCGAAGCAATTTTATTACTCTGTTCCAACATTGTCACATAATTCATCAGAATCTGAATCTGTAGCCTGTGAGATTTTGTGTTACATTTGAGAGATCTTATGAGCAGCTGTCGTGGCTGCTAGGAGGTTGACCCTTGTGTAAGTTCCCGCACGTGTGTGGCCTGTGTTGAGTGTGTGCTGGAGTGCCTCTCAGCGCTGCTTTGGAGACATCTGGGGTGTCAGGGACTGCAAACTATCGGGCCCCAGAAAATAGCTAAACTACACTGAAGCATCAGGTATAATAATAATATTAATAATATTAAAGGTGGAAATTAGCAGGAGAACATTTTAAACTGGATTTGAGAAAACACTTCTTTACATGGCAAGTAGCAAGAGTATGAAATAGTCTTCCTGCTAGTGTAGTACTGTGGTGCTAAAGCTTAAACCGAGGGTTCCTTTAAATCAATTTAATAATATTAATAATAATAATAATAATACTATCAAGACAACACATGAATATGAACTGTCACAAGAAGTCACATCACATTTGAGATTTCTATTCATTTGTTTTTTGAAAAACACCAACATCTTTATTCAGCCCCCACCCCCGATTATATTCTGAATAATGCATATCATACACATCACTGAGAACAGGAGAATACTGCCTTCTGTAATAATGGACTTCAATACCTTCACATATGTTATGTGAAATCCACAATGTATTTTTTGGGGGGTGGCCATTTTCATGGCCAAAGACAGACCAAAGCCATAGTCAAATTTAAAACTGCCTGGTCCATGACTCCTATTTGACTCCTATGACTCTTTGACTATTTAACTATTCTACAAATTCAAGCAGAAAGTACTTTTTCACCCAACTGATTGTCCAACTGAGTGACATTACACCATGATTCATTACATTGAAGTCAGTTTTCAATAAAAATACGCATTATGAATCTACAGTTGATTTTTATGTAGACCATTCATAGTGGGATTAATCATGGCTTTACGTTATTAAAACATCCACGGCTCTAACAAGCTCAGCACTCAGTCTTATCACACACATCTCCACAACTGGGCTATAAAAGTAGCTCTTGGCCCAAAGTTACTACATCCCCACCCCCGGTTCCTGATTGAAAACAGAGCACAATGCACAAGGAGCATGACCGTATATTACTCCCCAGCCCAGGAGTTGCACTCACTTCATCAGCAGTAAGAGCTAGGGGTTTGATTTTGTAAAGAGCTGTAGCCAAATCCTGCTTAAAACAAGGAATAAGTCTTTAAACCAAAATGCATTTACTTAAATTATTGCATTGGCTAAAGCAATCAGAATTCAATGAATAAAAATGTACATGCATCGGATTAGGTCTTCCTCATGCAGAGCACAGCCAATGAGTCAAGGGTCAAGGAGTAGGCAACGCTGATCCTGGAGTGCCAGTATCCAGCACAGAGGTTTAACCTGCCGAGCCACACTAAGCCTCTGTTGCTATAGAGATTGCATTTGTTCTACTGATCGGCACAAGTGGCTGAATAAGCCATCATGAACACGGAGTTTGAGCCTACCTCATTACTATAGGCTCACATGAATGTAGCATTAGCATATAGCATCAAGCTCAATATCACAGCCTGCCATCACAGTTGTGTTACTCTGGACCTTATACCTCCATAATGAAACTTTTTTCAAAGTTTGATTCCTTTTTTTGGGCTTCATTGAATCCTTGACCACCCCTTTTTTACAGTCTCTGTGACATCGCAACTCTTGGGCTTACCGGGTCATACTGAGCCCAGAGAAGTAGGCATGTATTTGCACAGTTACAAGCAGACTGTAATTGCTTCCATCTCCATGACAAGGGGGAAAACATGTTTAGAACCAATGCCCCCAAGACCTGATAAGAATCAAAACACTTTCAATAAAAACGTGAGTAATCACTTTCACATAGACTCTCTATCTGAGAGCTAATCAGAGTTCTAAACATTCATCTGGGGTTTACAACTAAGATAACAAGGATTGCAGAACACAGTTTGTACCATATAAACAAAAACAGATGTAATGGTTTGTACAATAATTCATATTTGCCCATAATTTTAATTACTTTAAAATTACTTAGTTTTAATTGGCGAGAAAGTTTTCAACTAAAGCTAACCCCAAACAAATGTCAATATCTTCAAAACTATAAGAAAATAAAATATAATGTAAAATGATATAAAAATAGTATGAATATGGAAGCAATTTGGGTTAATCATACCTATATTTACTGTCTAATAACTGTGACTTCACACTTCAGAGGATAAACTTGTGGCATTAATGACGTGATCGGCATGTGGTCTGTGCTGAAATGCACACGCAGATTGGCTCGCTTTGTATAAGAGGGACAGTGGATTGTGCTTTAATTTTAATCAGACACATTGTAGGACTACCATGTTAAGGTCTTTATATTGATTAATATAAAATCCATTCAGCCATGTTCTGTACCTGCTTTTCCTATGCATGTTTGTGGTTTAATGTTATAATATATTTTTAGTTTTTAAAGTTCTCATTTGGTAGGCTCTAGCGACTTTTCATTCGGGCACAAATTACACAGATGATAAATCATAGGTTGCAATGACATATTTGATCTGTTGCTGTGTTTCAAATCTACAGACCAACAGTTAATTAGTTTCACCATCATGAGTCCATATCAGAAGCTGGATTTCGCGCTTAGCTGGACAACCTGTCAGATTTAAGGTAGCCCAGTTTAAAGGCACTTTATCTTCATTCACATACATTTAGCCCAGACTACCTTAACTCTGAAAATATTGTGAAAATGGTATGAAGGAGGTATACAGACACCATTATGGGAATTGGTATGTGGAGGTAAAATTGTGAATATGACCATCAAAGCTTCTGCACAGCCGTCCAGTAGAATGAAAGATAAAAGGTCTAAAAATTATTCTGGGGCATGGGAAAAGCCGAAGGGAGATTAAACGACTGTCGGAAATGGCCAGGCACTGTTAGGTAACAATTACTACTGTGGAAATCTATTCCCTTTAAACATCTGCCAAGACTTACGCATTCCATTAGATAGAGAAAAGACATTTGTTTGCCTATGATTAATTACCTTTCCTCTACAAATGCGCAGGCCGTGTAACGGCAGCGTGGCCCTGGGAAATCCATCCATCTTTGGCCTGCTTACCCTGCTTAGAGATGTGGGAGAACATGAAGCCTGTTCCAGGCAGCGTGGGGCACATAGCTGGGGTACACCTTGGATGGGACGCCAGTTGCCTGTGAAATATATATATAGGCAGTACCTGGGTTACGAATGTCCGACTTGTCCTTATGAACAGACTTCCATAAAGGCTAGTATATAAAAAAAATTAGGCTATATATAATGGTTTACAGTATAATAACGAACACATGCACTACTCTGAGATGCTTGTGAAAACATGCAGTTTGTCGATTTGAGGTACGATGCAGGATCTCATGTAGTTACTCTTATTGTTACTGTATGATAATAATTATTATGAATCCATCCATTATCCATAACCACTTACTAGGGGGTCCGGACCATATCCCAGAGGCCATGGGTGCAAAATAGGAAACAAACCAGGACGGAGAGCCAGCCCATCACAGGACACACTCACACACCATTCATTCACACAGGCAAACCTCTGGGCAATTTGTTTTCCAAAACTTACCTGCAAATTCAACATAAAGACAGACTTTGGGAATGGACCTCGTTCATGACCTTTAACACCGTTGTATTAAAGGGTAACACAATGAAAGATATAGTATAACACACATACACACAGAGTTTTTTTCAGGGAGCCTATTGGGAGTCCCTACTATTATCAGGTTTAAAGGATTTATTATTCCATAAAATTAAGAAAGATATATTTGTTTTTCGTTTAATATTGTTAATATTGTATTAGTAGCTATCTATGAGCCAAATATTACTCCCCCACTCAGCAGATGAATGAATATTTCAATTATTTTTCTTTTTCAAAAGCACTTTAGTCAGATTTGTAATGTGGCTTTAAGGCTGTTGACGGCATATAATCTTGCTGTTGGTATAGTTTGACCTCTTTTTCAAAGGAACCATAGCTGAACAGCTGAAGTGACCCCCACCCCCCAACCATTATGACAGAATAATGCATTTTTACCAGATGATCTGTAACCGCCTCCTGGAAGAGGAAGCTCTCTACGTACGTTATGAACGTTTATTTCTTTGATAAACCACAACTGTTAAGATAAAAAATATTACTTATTCTTGAAAGTTTCTGGACCTGTAAACTGAAGCAGAATATCATGGTAGAATGTTTATGTTGGACAATAACATTTCCTAATTTTCCCTAAATACCCCAAAAGTTCTATATGCAAGAACTGATCTGGAACTTCTAGATTCTAGAATTTTGTTGTTAACTTTTTAAATTTTTTTAATTGTATAAATGTTTCCAGAACGTAATTTGTCAACAAGGAAATAATAAATAACCAAGATTCACTATGAAGTTTCGCTGTACAATCTCAGGGACAGTAAAACCACTTACGAAAAGAAATGTTGACACACAATGACAGGTCTCCCTCTGGAGAGTTACATTAGCCTGTAGCAGGGAAATATTCCTGTTTGAATCATCAAGGCATAAATGAAACTGCTAAAGTGACTTATGAGACCTTAATAAAGAACAGAAAACAGAACGGAACTTTTTGAAACACAGTTTTCTTTTAATGCTCAAAAAAGGAGGGAAATCGTATATTTTATTTGAACAGTCCAAGTCGCAAAACATGGTGCCAGCGTCTTGACTTGGTATCCTACGACGCCACATGTAAGGGCTTGGATGGGCTCTAAACCTCACACGAAATAAAGCAGCGAAAATGCAACATGTGGCACGGAACTGAACGTGGAAAAGAACTTGGCGCCCGTTTAGGTCTCCTGGCTAAAGACATTTTTAAATAATCCGCACTGGATACGAAAAACATCCACCGTGCTCCAGCTTGACGTGCACCTTCACTTCAGACTTTTGGTTTTGCTGCGCTCTAAAATGGAATTCCTCACTCCCTTGAGAGCGGCCGTCATAGAGTAAGAGCATCAATCTATCTACTGTCTCAGCTTGAGCCACATTGGTGTCTTCTGAGGGTTGGTGTTTCTACCTGTAGATCCACGTTTTTTTCCATTTCTCTTTGTTTCATATTCTCAAACTTCCATCTCTTCTTGTGGTTTAAGTAAAACAAAGCAAAACAAACCTTCAACACGGCCCTGCATCTCTGAAGAGAAGCATCTGCTGTTAGCTTACATGCGGCGTCTCATCTGTCATCCTTCGGGCCATTCATCTTCTACTGCCCCTTCTAGAAGCTTTTTTTGGAATGTCTAGCTTCCCTGGTCGAGCGCAAGCTGGTTTAAAATGACCACCGTGCAGAAATGTGCAAATTGAGTGCAGCAAGCTCACCCACAATCCTTAGAGAAGCACATTTAACATTGTCCGTTCTATCAGCTTCTCAAAGTGCAAGATTGTGTAGAATATTTGAGTCCATCCATCCATTTCCTATTCCCGTTTTTCCTAGGCAGGGTCGTGGGGGTTCAGAGCCTATCCTGGAAGCTACTGACACAAAGCAGGGAATAACGCGCCAAATCATTGCATGGAAAGATTTTATTAAGTGTAAGAATATACTATTGTGTCTTAAGGTAAGCAACTAAGAGGGGCAGTATGAGGCTCAATGGGTTTAGTTCCCGTGCTTGGAAGGTTGCTGGTTTGGATGCTGATTGGTCCAGAGACACTGCATGTCATCTGAACCTGTGCGCAGTCCTCAAGTTTCACTCTCACCTGTATGCGTGGGTGTCTCAAAGCATGATGGGATATGTGAGAAGAAGCATTCCCATGTTCCTGTAATCATACAAATGGCAATTAAAGCATCACTTAATTTCACTGAATAGCTTAGTGTGCAGACAGGAATTCCATTCACACAGATTTATTGTACTGTTTTTGGTGGCTTTCTGAAGTCTTGGCAAAACCATGCTCCGTCATTGGCCTGTAAGAAAGCTTTGTAGGACCAGAATGTACCAGTTCTATCGATTTTGAGCTGTCTTTATAACACAGCATCCGTGACAGGCCTTCTCAGCTTAAAACCTGTATCAGAACGAGGGCCCTGAGAACAGGAAGTGATGTCGTACCTCCCAGAAAATTGTAACCTCAGTGTAAGGGGTGTTTTTCTGTTTGGAAAGAAAATAAGCCACATAAATGTTACCTCAATAACATACCTGATTAAATCTGACTTCCTTGCTTTCCCAATCTCCCCTCAGTACCACACATACATTAAACCTGTCAGTTTTAACTGTTTTTTTATTGTTATTGGCTTTTACAGACACAAAGCACACAGTAGGCTTTGTCAAAATGAAATAATAGGTGTTACATAAGTAACCCGTCTTTGAAAAAAAAAAACACACACACAAGACGTTCTTACTTTCCCTGAAAGTAAGAAAAGTAAGAGACGGAACAGTTAACTGTAGTAGAACGCAAGAGTGAAAGTGGTCACTACTGTGAAAAACAGAAGATTGACGATAGTTGCTCTCTTGAGAATGCCTGCAGAAGAGCCAGCTGGGTGGTCTGGGGTCATTTCGAAGCCCACCCCCTCTGTGTTTCTGACACGGGGTGACCCTGTGGCATAGGTGCTAGTTCTCGCCAAGTCCTCCCTGATTCCTACCACCAGCAAGGCACCTTTAGAACGAATCATCACTGATGCCTGAGACAGGGCATCCTGGATACCAGGCCCTCTTATGCCCTCTTTTGACCAAAAACAATCTGGATAAAGCTTATAAGTAGCCTCAGCTCCAATGTGATGGATTTAACGGTGAGCTAGGGAGCATTCTCCTTCCATACCACAGGATGTGTATGGCACTTCGGGCACGACAGATTAAATTCATGTGCTGTTCTCACTGTTGAATGCATCATATCAGTTACGTTAAAAAAAACAGAAGCTAAAGAGGAAAAAAGTTTAAAAAGACATTTTCAAAAGCACATGACATGCATACGTGACATGCCAAGGCATTTTTAGCAGGGATTGGACATTACGGGACAGACAGATCATTTAAACAGATGCCATTGGTCACCTATGAAAACCGGCCGGCGAGATTCTTTAGAAGATGCGGGTTCAGGTGTGGGTTTGGCAATCTGGAAGAACGTAACCGAGTTTTCGAGATCAGGAGGAAATGTAAACATGTCCTCTTTCACGAGTAGCACCGAGTCAGTCCTTTTTGTTTCAGCAACAGCCCGTGAAATGAGAGGCTAATATAAATAAAACTTTACAAATATCGCTCCACCTCCACATTGCTCTGGACGACCGTGGCTCCATCAGCGGTGTGCGTCTCAATGTCTTTCCCAGCTGTGTTTTCAGGAAGGAGAGCCAGGTCTTTGAATACATCTGCATAATGGCTGAAACCCGGTCCCCAGTTCAGCAGACTGTCCCAGTTGAAGGTTCCAGCTTGCTGGCCCGTTTTGTGGGGTAGGGTGTGGTGCTCGGTTACTGGTACCTGGGGACCACCTCCCACACCTTCAGGTCGCCGGTTTGAGTAGCGCCGCTGTCTGAGCCGGCCGGCATAGTCTTCGTCGTCGCCATCGGACTCGTTGACCTGGGAGAGCTTGGGCACACGGGAGCCGTAGCTGGGCTTCTCACGCTCGTACTCCATTTCCGAGCAGGTGAAGGAGTCATGTGACTCACTCTCAGAGGACGACTCATGGGCGGGGACGCCGTCGGCAGGGTTCCGCCCGCGGGCAAGCGGCTTCCGGCAGTCGTCCTCGGAGGAGGAACGCCCGTGGTCAGCGCTGCAGATGCTGGGGTTGCGAGGCCGGGGTGTGTTAAGCCTCTCTACTTCATCAATGGTAAGCCCCACGGGGGGCCCTGTCTCCAAGGGGATCTGCTCAATGGGCTGCTTGATGCGGCTGCTGGGTCTTGAACCCTGGCCTGCCATGGTCTGGGGACTCTTGCTTCTCCGGCCCAGTCGTGTGGCATACTGAAAGGCCTCGCTATGGGGGTCCATGGGGCTGCTCTCTCTGCAGGACAGGGCAAACTCCCGGGCAGGACTATGGCGGTACAAGGTCGGTGGTTTGGTAAAGGCAGCAGGGCTATGTCGAGAGAGGGAGGCAGTGGTGGGATTCATAGCATGGCTGAGGGGTGTGGACCTCAGGGTCTGCCCATACGAAGTCTGGTACCCATAGGCCCCTGATCCCAATGGCATGGGCGATTGCCGGGCCAGGCCCAGTGGGCTGTGCCTTTGGATTGAAAACTTAGTATTGTGGCTACGGAACTGCTTGTAGTGCTGGATGATGTCGGCATCTGAGGCTGCGATACTGCTTGCATTGTCGATGTCATAGTGCTCCATTTCTGCCTCAGGCCTGGCCCCTGGTACCGGTCCACTTCCACGCGAGAGATCAGCCTCATCGTAGATCAGATAGGGGTTATCCCTTTCAATGATGTCGGGCTTGGGGTTGCCCTCAGGCTGCTTACGCACCGCCATGTCATCCCCGTACGGCTGGGTGCTACCCGGATCATTATATCCCACATTCTCACTGCCCTTCTTCTTGTCCTCATCTTCCTCAGGCGCCTTTGTTCCCTTGGGTTCACTGGCCCGGCGGCTTTGCAAACAGTTGCAAAGGATGAGGCCCAGCACCATGAGTGCCAGGGCGGATGCACAGCCCCCCGCGATGGCTGGGATGGCCCAAGCAGGCAGGAGACCTCCCTCTGCAGGAGATGGGCTGCAGATGAAGCCCCCACCTGGGGACATTTCACAGCGGGTGCCCTGGGGGCATTCAACACCCAGGCAAGCCACTGGAATTTGGCAGGTCCGTCCCGTGAAGAATTCTGTACAAGTGCAGGTGAATCCATAAGGGTCCTGAGGTTCGCAGCTGCCCCTGTTTTGACAGGGGCTCATGGCACAGTCGCCTGGGGGGGTGCAGCGGTAGCTATACCACTGGTTGACGCAGAGCAGGCCAGCCTCGCAAGGGTTGCTGGCGCATACATCGGGCCCCCGGCAGCCCACCCTGACTGATGGGTGCGTCCTGGTGATGGTAACAACGTCATGGTCTCCGCTGTTGGGCAGGATCTCCCCATTATATTTCAGGTAGGCTATGCAGCCATCAAAGCCTGGAAGAGAGGAAGAGCTGTTCAGAAACAGGGAGGCCACCCTGGATGGCGGCCCGGGACAAAACATCCGGACCAAATGCAGCTAATCTCTTTTCAAAATATATGACAGTTTCAGATTGTTTCCTGAACAATAACAGGAACAGAGTCGTTAAGGGAGTACTGGGAATGTCGTTTTGATATATAATTGATACAACATCATACACGAGCGTCGATTCCAGCTGGATGATGTTTCAAGTATTCCTGTTTGTCATCATATTATAAATATAGCGTTGCATAGTTCCTCTGCGGTGTTTCAGAATAACGTTTTAATAGTCAACGTTAGTTTCAAGGTAACTGACTTACCTGAGCCGTCCTTCTGAATTGGCTCTGAGGGGACCCCCCCGAGGGAGAGGGTTAGGACGTTAACCCCCCCAAAGTCTTGTGTGTGATGCAGGATCTCCTTGGGTGGGCTGTTGTCAATTCTAATTGAAGTGGTCAACTCATGCTTCAGAAGCAGAAGGGTGTGCCATTGCCCGTCTGAGACAAGCTTTTCGGCTAATGTCCTCTCCACCTTGCCCCTGATGCCAGTGTCCGAAATGTAGAGCAGATGTCCATTCTTCAGCTGGTCGTAAGAAAAGAGGACGCTGTCAGTCACTGCTATGGCTTCAGGCCAATCAAACACATTCAGCTTCCCAACCTGATTTCCTTTGCGTAAAGCTGCTGACCGTAGATTGAATTGGTTATGTAGATATTAGGATCAAAAATAATGCAAAAAACTCGCAAAGAAGTCTTTGCCAAGCTAATGAAATTCCAGCAGCTATACTTTTCTAGGACTACCCAGTGTTCCACATAAAACGGCACTGTGGTTTTCTCAAAGGTTTTGAGGGATCCCATTTTTTTTTTTCTAGTTTTACCACTGACTGCAATTAAACCATGGATTCTGTGGTCATAGCACATATTTTAATTAACATGCAATACCACATAGTCAGATGTGTAACCAACAATTATAATCTCAAGTATTTTAATTATTTCAGAAAGTATTTAAATTCCTTTCTAGGTTTCATATCACGTTAAAAATACTCTTTGATGCTGGATGTTGTCCGATGTGAGCAAACTGAGTATCGTGTTCTGTTAAACTGGAATGTAATGCTGATGATAATCCTCACAGAAATGGTAGCATGGATTTTCCCTGTCTATTACTGCTGCTGTGCAATATTCAGCACAGTGTAGTACATTCTTAGTGCAGACTAAACGCTAGGTACATACTAAGCCTTCTTGATACCTGATTAAACATGTTGTGAAAGTTACAAATGTTGATTTTCAGAAGTTAGTTAAACTTGAAGATGGAAGGTACCTTAGATGATATGGAATACAGATCTGGAAATGATTATCTTAGCATCTTGTTCTTTAACGTCACGTGGGAAAACAATAGGAAAGGATAAGGAAGGTAGTATGACGCAATGCAAATCATGCTATGAGATGCAATACGGTAAAAATAGTTTGACAGCAGTGGAGAGCTGGAGATGAGAGAGTGCGCATGAGAAACAGTTTAGAGAGAGGGAATCAAGATATAAAATTACACATTTCTAAATACTAAATAGTATAGACATAAAAACAGGGCTATGAATATAAGTGAATGTGAACTTATAGTAGGATTATATAGCGTTGTTTGGTCAGTCAGTGTGGAGGCTTAACAGTGATGTCTAAATCATAGCTGTTGGATAAGTCAGAGCTATAGATAACACCGGTCAACATTTTTTTTTACTTTCTTTTTGTTTCACAAATCAAAAAAAGTACTGTTTGTGCTGAATACAAATATCTAAACAGAATTTATCTATCATGCAAGGGTTTGAGTGACACACAATTAAACCTTATGTTACACATGCATGTTGCAAGTGACTCTAAAAAGTAATAGTATATGATTTTCTGCTGTACTTGGCCTCAGAAACATCCCTCTTAAGAGTCCAGCAGAAGTTAGCAAGCAGACTGAGACGCCACTTGGCTTGATATCATTTTTCCATATCAGAGGACCCTGTCTCAATATGTCCAAACACATTACAGCCTGTAAACCCTGGCTAAACAGACTTACAGTACTTGGCTCCCTTCAGTCAAGTCCTAAAAATGTTCAGAAATAAAATAAAAATTGTTTTTCCTAAATTAATCTGAAATATATCCATACATTATTCATAAGGAATTTTATCTATCAAGATAAAATGACATCACTGAAAAACTATGGATGAGAGCAAAATTCTGACTTATGTCTTAAATTAGCATTGAAAAGTACATAAAATACAGCCCAGTTGCTTTACACTCAAATTTTTGTTGACCGGTGTTATGCAAAATACCTGTATTTTAAACGTTTTACAATAATTATAACAAAATTGGCCGTTCCTCAAAATCCTTATGTGATGTGTGCATGTATTTATGTAATCAGCATCGTGAAATCTAAAAAAATTATAAAGGACTCAAAAACCTTATAAACCAGTGTAATTAAAGATGCAGAATCAGGAGTAGGGAGGTTTTGGTGTTGGCTTTACAATTCGGCTCACCTTCACTGTAGTGTAGTTGCTACTCTCCTGTACATGGAGTAAGGTTGCAGTCATTTTCCGTGTGCGAAATCGGATTTCCAGACTGCTCGGGTCACCCGGGCCTTGGTCCGGGTCCTTCACCAGGCTCCTCAAGCTCTCGGCCAATAGGATGTCATGCTTCCTTCCTGGTTTCAGAGAGTAGTCCAATCGGCCGTAGCCGTTCAGGGACAGTGCTGTTTCTGCACTCATGACTGCAGATGAACCACAGACATAGAAGCCAATGAGCTCTGAACCCAACCACTCATGTACCACACAGAGACATGGGTCATTGAATTCTGAACCCAGTCACTCATCTATATAAAAGAACAGCCAATGAGGCCTGAACCCAAATATTGATGTACCACACACATTGATGCCAATGAGCTGTGTACCACACAGATACAGACAGATGAAGTCCAAACCTAATAGATAGCTGCTTACATCTCTCGCAGTATTTCCCTGTGAATCCCTCCACGCAATGGCACTGCTGCCAGGACCAGCGGTCGACACACGTGCCACCATGGTGACAGGGCTGATTCGTACAGGCTCCTTCCATCCTGGCACATCTGTAACAATGGGTAGAGAGTCAATGACAGCACTCTAAATGCAGAATAACTATGTTTGGTGGCGATAAAATGCAGAATATTGCTGTTACGTAGTCAAGAAGTGCTAGATGCTATGCTAAATGCTAAATGTCATGCAGTGATGGGACACTGAAAGCTAAATTCTGGGAATCGAGTGGATTATAAATGCTAAATGACAAACACTACATTCCGTGCAATGTGGGGAGGCTCAATGCCAAGCAATGATGGTGCACCAAACGATACACTTTAAGCAATTAATGCATGATATATGTGAAGTGTTAGGCTCTGATGGGAGACTGAAAGCGGAACATGATAATTCCGAACCCTACGGAGCCAGCCCCCCCTCCGAACCTGTCTGTGATTCCGTGGGTCTCCAGGGCCTGGCCCGGCTCCAGCGGGTGTCCGTTGACGGCCAGCTCCATGACACAGCCCACGAAGTCATGAGCGGAGACCTGCCCTGGCCTGCGCAGGAGGGGCTCCATAGATTGCACGCCCCCCACCGAGAGCCTGTTGGGACGCACGTCCAGCACCCTGCCGGGCACAGAGAGGCGATGGGGGTCAACGTCTCAGGCGAGAACAAGGCCCACACTGGCGCTCGGGCTGCCACACACTGTCGCTGATCGACTGGCTGACAGTGGCACAATGGCAGCGGCACCCCTACAGCACTCAGCGCTTTGACCACAGCCTTTGCTTATGTGACAGTTTGGTCAGTCAGAATGTGCTCCACAGTTCAGCTCATTGTCCGGCTTGTCAGGGCCCTCAGTCTCGGGTCTTTCTCTCACTGAACACTGATGGCTGTTCTGAGGCCTGCCTCTCGCCGGTCCTCCTTACCAGTCTCTATGTAACGCCATGCTGCTGACCGTGCAGAATCCAGGTTCCTGGTCGTCACTGCACTGGTCCACGGTTAAGGAGGCAGACTGGAACACACACAGACACAATGGGGTGAAACGAACCAAACACTTACGGACAAATACACACAATACTCATAGATAGATAGATGTTCAGTACTATACAAAAGTCTTAGTCAAAGCAAATGTTTAAAGCTATTTATCTGAGTAGTAAGGGCATCAGAGCAAAAAACACAGTTTAACCCTAGCCATTCCATGTATTTCTACATTGAGAATATTGTGAACAGTTATCTGAAATGTTGAAGTTGCATCTGTTTTGTTTTTTCATGCTAGGGGGTGTATACGTGGTGTGTTGTGCAACAATGAAGAAGTGATGTCAATAAACATATGGCAATCTTTTTAACAACAAGGAGCTGTTTCCTCGTTTCCCTAGCACTCAACTCCCACACTGATGAGCCTGTTAAGATTATCTCTGATTCCAGAGTTTACAGTAGCCTACATGATATACTTTTCTATTTATTTATTTACTCACTTGTCCTTTGTCTGCCTTTTCCCTTGCCCTGCTAAGATGACATAAGAAAAAATACCACCCAAAAATGTACTTATGGTATATAACTAGTTTATGATATAAGATGTGAATTGTGGTTTAAATTTGTGAATTATGGTTTACATTTGCATATGGTCTACATATGGTCTCTTTCAAAGTCATACTTTCAAAGTGTTGATTTATTACTGCACTGGGCTTGTTTTGTTCAAATGTTGCAGTTTTTGGAGCGTTTAAATGAAACACGTACTCTGCAGTGGGATAAACACATGTGACTGTGTCAGGCAAGCCAGCCGAACTGCTGTTGTCTATACCGAGTTACTGCTTTGGCAGCGTCACATTGTTACGACTGCGACACCCATGACAAACAAGCACTTTTGAACCTGTGGGAAAATTTGGGAAATGTCCTATATATACACACATATCCGTAGACATATATAAACATTTAAAACTGTGTTATTTCACTCCTAGAAATCCAGACCTGAAACCAAATTATGAGATCTGTCTGTTGGTTAATGACTTACCTGTTTCCCAAGTTATAAAAAATAGGTTTTACATAATAGGTCTTTATAATAACAGAAGGACATTAATGAGCCATGGTGAGTGATATTGGAGGTGGGTAGTTCAGGTCTAGGAAGTAAAAATCCAGACCAAGATTTTGTTTCAGCCAACCAGTTGAGTATAAAGAGTCACAGTCTCAACTGGTTGGTTGAAACAAAATCTTTGTCTGCATTTTTACTTTCTGGCTGGAAACTATCCACCTCCGAGTGAGATAATGAACGGTCTTCTTACCATTCCAGCTCTTCTAGCGATGATTGTGTGGAACTGGCCATCAGAAACCTTCTTCATGGTCATCAGTTTGAAGGTCCCACTCCCCAAGTTGAAAGAGAAGCGCATCCGGCCCTCGAACACCTCCAGGGCGAGAAACTCTGCATTCTCCCCGGTCTGGTTGTCATGGTTATACAGTAAGAGGGCATGGCTTTGGATGGTGGAGAACTTCATGTAGATATAGTTGTTGTTTGGGTCCAGAGCAGGGAACTCCATGTAAGACAGTTCTCCAAACCCGTAGCTACTAAGTTCACAATGCTTTCCGAAGACACCTAGGGAATAATGATGGGGGAATAGTTCATGATGAACACAAAATAAACGCAGCATTCATTTAAACTCAAATACTAAATAACTTAAAATGCATGACTGAGTGATTGAAATGAAGCTATTTCTGTCGTTTATATTTGATCTGCAATCTATCTATTGATATATTCATTTACTGTCATTACCATATGAATATCTGTTTATTTGGAAAAACTGTCTATAAACACAAATATTCAAAGAGGAAGACAGGTGACTGACAGGGAATAGGATATGATGTCACACTTGCCCACAGTAGGCTTTCAAAATTGACCACATAGCTTAGAGTGTTAGGATGTAAGACAAAACCATCCATTTAGCTCAAATGGCTTTACAAGACCCCCTGTCAGCTAATGGCAGCTGTTGCTCCTCTGACCCAAATGAACTCAGGCAGACGGTCTTCATTACCCTGGCCTACAACCAGGTTACGAATAATCATTCTTGGCAGTTTTTCCATACAGGCAAGCCAAAGGCTGAAGGTCTAGCCGATTAGCACAATTACCACTTACCGAATGGACAATGGCAGTGATATCCGTCCACACTGCTCTGACAGGATCCGCCATTAAAACAAGGATTGCATTCACAGTAGTTGATGGCAGACTCACATGTTTTACCTTGGTTCACAGAACAACATGACACAGGCACAAATTAGAACGAATGAAGCTACACAAGTCAGCACCATCATACTGAGCAAACACCCCCAGAACATATTTTGGTGTGGATGCTGCAGCATTTCTCTCACCGACTAAATGACAAAGTAAATTATTTACAACGTGAACTGACAATATTTGCTTTACAGAGAGCAAGTGAATTGATTCCAAGTATACTATGACATTTGAATAAAAACTGAGAGCTCAATGACAGACCTTTAACTAAAAGTATGCCAGATGAACTTGTGGGAAGCCTTCTGCACAATTGAGCTAGGAGTTAAAATCCCTCAACTAATAAAATCCGGCTGTATAACTGGGAAAAGTTTGAAACATAGGCTGTGCAAGTTATCTTGGAAATGGCTATAATAATGTAAACAACATATCTCATTTCCGTATACTGCACAGATTGCAAAATTTCATGGTTCAGGATTTGTACTTGGAACTGAACAAAAAAGCAGTATTGGGAGTTTATCTGGATTAAAGGCAAGAAAAATCAACATTACAAATAATTTGTAATAAACTAAATAAACTTGTATCAGTCCAGCTATCTTTTAACCACTTATACTGGTCAGGGTTGCAGGGAGTCTATCTATGCTCGCGTAATTGGGGACCATCCATTCATTTCTATGGGAAAATCCCTAATCCCAATCTCGACACCCATAACCTCTACCCAGCCCTAACCTTAACCATAAGCAATCAACTTAAGTATAAGACTTTTGGCATTTTTACGCTATTGATTGCATTCACAGATTTTTATAAAAGTGATGTTATCTAAATTTACAAAAAAAATTCAGGTTTTACCACACTCTGGGGACATTTTGGACCCCAAATGTGATCTATGCAAACCCACAAACACACACAATCATACACTATGGGCAATTCAGAGACACCAATTAGCCTAACAGCATATACTGGTACTGTGTGATGAAGCCTCAGAGAAAACCCACAGAACATGGAGAGAACATGAAAACCACACATGAACTGAGGCAATATTGATAACACACTTCACAATATGGTTCCTTAGTAACTGAGTAGTAACTCATTTACTACTTAGGCACAATCATGACCAAATATAGGAGATTCAATAATAAAGGACAAGGTTGTGTAGAGACAAAGCGCACCTGTGAATCCTGATTTACAGTGGCATTTGAAAGACCCAGGGTAGTTTTGGCAGAGTGCTCCATTCTTGCAGGGGCTGGACAGGCATTCGTTGACATCCCGTTCGCAGGCCATTCCAGTGAAGCCCTCGGGGCAGGTGCAAGAGAACACACCCACAAGATTGTGGCAGGTCCCACCATTGTGGCAAGGAGCTGGCAGGCACTCATCGATATCAGCCTCACACAGTGTCCCTGCATAACCAGGCAGGCAGCTGCAAGCATAGGGCTGTAGGGGCTGGTTAGAGACTAGGATAATGGGCATGCTCTCCTTTGCCTTCATCTCAGGCCCCACAGCAAGACGCCTCCTGCAGGAACCCCCATTTTGGCAAGGGTTGCAGGTGCAGGGATCATAGTCTACTTGATCAATCTCCACGCCACTCTTACGATGGAGGACATCCTTAATGCTCTGGAAAAATGTGGCTACGCCACTGGGGCGAACATACTGGCTATGACCCCTCTTCACTGCCACCATCACATGGGTCTGACTGTCTCGTTCAAAAGCTCCATAAACCTGCACATTCGACCCAAGGCCAGCCAGCTGTGAGTTAGCTACTTGCAGGAAGGCTAAGTAGCTGTTAGTGAGGAAGGCCTTTACAGTTGGAACATGGAGGCGGATCAGGATGCTGTTGTCCACAGTGGTGTTGCTGATGCCCATGAAGATGACATGCACCTGGTTGTTGACGCTGCTATGTACGCCATCGCTGCTGTTGACTACCAGGTCAAAGGTTTCATCTGTGGAGCGGGCACTAGAACTGATGTCACATGAGTCTGCTGGGATGGTAAAGATGCTGGACCCACCCGGGATAAGAAAACAGTGGAAGACATCATCTACATCAGGGTCCTGGGGTTTTACACTGCCTAGGAAACCCCCAGGGAACATTGTCCCAAAGTAATATACAAAGATTGACACTGTCCTGGACTTTGATGGATTGTCATTTTGATCAGCAACTCTGATGTGAACTGTTCCTGTGGAAGACATTTGTGGGATGCCAGAGTCCCTAATTATTATGGGAAGGAAGAAATCACTCACTTGTTCCCGATCAATCTCTCGTCGTGTGGACAGCAATCCACTGGGACTGAGGTCAAAATAGCTGGCCCATGAGCCAGTAGCAACTAGACTATATGCGTATGGACCTTGATTCGGAGGAAGATCTGGATCAGTAGATTGCAAGTTCATGACTGATGTTCCGGGGTGTTGGTTCTCCAGAACCTCACCACTGGTTGTCACAATAGTGGGGCCATTGTCGTTGACATCCTCCAGGGTTATAATCAGGGTTGCACTTCCAGTCGCAGGGGGTGAGCCAGAATCCACAGCAAGTAAGGTGACATTGTAAACAGGTACAGATTCCCTGTCAAGCTCAGCTGCTACTGAAACCTGACCGTTCTGAGGATTGATAGAGAAGTCAATCTTATCATTATCACTAGCTAATGAATAAAAGAATGTGTTCCAGCTCGGAACAGAGTCAGAATCCGTTGCAGAGACTGATGTCACAATAGTGCCAGTGGAGAGAGCCTCAGCTACCCGCACATTGTATACCTCTGAGATGAAGACAGGGGGATCATTGGCATCCAGAATTGTGATGTTCACCAAAACCTCGTCAATATCTGCTCCTCTTATGCATCCTGCATTCTTTGCCAGGACTGTCAAGGAGACTTTCTCCTCTTTTTCTCGATCAAGGTGACCTGTGATGTAGATTTGCCCTGTGGTCTTGTGGATTCTGAAGCCCTTCTTCTGGCTCTTCCCAATTATGAGATAGTGGACTTCTCCATCCTCTCCCAGGTCACGGTCACTTGCAAACACTTCCCCTACCACTGTCCCTTTGGGAGCTGCTTCAGATACCTCAAAGTAGTACTGTTTTGACACAAAGCGGGGGATGTATTCGTTTACCCCTTTTAGCTGGATGTTGATATTTGCAAAGCTGCAGCGGTCTTCATCTGGGACGTTAAAAGCCTTTACAGTTAAATGGTAGACTTGTTTGACTTCATAATCCAAGAAGCCCTGTGTGGTGATAATTCCCGTGTTTGGGTCAATTACAAACAAGTCACTATCTGATGCCTGAATTACATAAGCAACTAAAGCATTTACCCCAGAGTCTTTGTCAGTGGCGTTTAATCTCATGACAACTGTACCACTGGGGACATTCTCTTGAATGGTTGGGATGTACTCCTCTGAGTCAAAGACAGGTGGATTGTCATTCACATCAGTCACATGGATGGTGACCATGGTGTAGCCAGTCTTTGCAATCCAACCTCCATCAGTAGCAGAAATCCTAAGTGTATGAGTCTTCTTTTTTTCATAGTCCAAGGGTTGTCTTAAGCTTAAAGCTCCTGTTGTGCTACTCAATAAGAAAGAGTCTTCCTCATTTCCAGAGACGATGCCATATGTGATGTGACCATTCACTGAACTGTCCATATCTCTCGCTAAGAGTGTCCTGATGGTGGTTCCAATGGTCAAGGTCTCAGGGACAGTGGCAGTGACTTGGTTCTGTGTAAACTCCGGCATGCTGAGGTTCTCTTCAGTCACCTCAACACGCACTGTAGTTTTGGATGAAAGCTGGGGATTCCCATTATCTTTAGCTGTGACTTCAATATGGAAAACTTTATTGACATTAGATGCCAGCGATGAGGCAACAGAAATCCAGCCACTCAGTCTATCCAGAAGAAACTTACTTGAGCTGTTGCCCCCTGATATTGAATATTCTATCTTAGAGATCAGGCTGAAGTCATTATCATCAGTGGCTATCACTTGAATAAGATTGGTTCCCACTTTTACACTTTTGGCAACTGGTGTGTAATAACTGGTGTACTCAAATTGTGGTGGGTTATCATTTCTTTTCACAATGTTTACAGTAACGATTGTCTCTGTTAATAAAGGTTTTGCTCCCCTGTCTGATGCTGTTATAATGAGATTATGGCGATTACTATTAAGATTGCTAGTTACGGTGGAATTTTTATATCTCAGGGGCTGTTTAATGAGGATCTCCCCAGAGCTTGAATTAATTTGGAAGAATTCAGTTGGAGATCTGATGAAATAGAACACTTGTCCATTAAAGCCTTCATCTGGGTCATTTGCATTTAGAAGAATAACAACTGACCCAACACGTGCAAGTTCAGGATATTCAAGGTAGTAGGATGGTTTGCTGAACTTTGGGGCATTATCATTAACATCTGTTACAAATATTGTGACATCAGTGTTAACAGTCCAGCCTGAATCATGAGCTGATACTTTAACAATGTAGCGATCAGTGACTTCTCGATCCAAAGGACGGCTAATGCTAATGTCACCTGTTTCGGAATTAATAGAGAAAGGAAGACTGGTACTGGAGATGGAGTAATGGCTTACTGCATTTGCTCCAGCATCTTCGTCTGAGGTTGTGACACGTGTGACTGTATAGCCAACCGGTGCACTTTCAGGCACTGAGGCACTAAAAATCTTGGAGAACCTTGGGCTGTTGTCATTCACATCTAGAACTGTTATGATAACTTCAACTGTGGAGCTTTTTGGTAGGGTACCTTGGTCTGTTGCTTTGACATTCAATACATACCGAGCTGTTTTTTCCCGATCCAGAGGCCTAGTGGTTCGGATTTCTCCAGTGGACTGGTCAATTACAAAGCAGTTCTCATTGTTTCCAGAGATGATGGCATAATCTAATTGACCATTAGGCCCACTGTCGTGGTCAACTGCCAACACTACAACAACTTTCTGTGGAGAAAGATTTTCTAATAGTTGGGCATGGAAAGGCTTTTGTTCAAAAACTGGATAGTTATCATTGACATCCAGAATGGTTATATCTACTTTCTTGTATGAAGAATATGGGGGGAAGCCTTGGTCCCTGGCTTCAATCCAAAGCACATAATTCTGGATTTTCTCAAAATCTAGAGCATTCTTGATGGACAATTCTCCTGTTTGCTGGTCCAAATAAAATGCATTGTCGAGATTTCCACTTGCAATGTAGTATGTTAAATCCCCTCCCCTTTTTGAGAATCCTGTGACTTTCATAATGTGTGTATCTGTTGCTTGACTCTCAGGGAATGTGAAAGCAGACTGCCCTGGATTTATTACCGGGAATTCCCCTCCTGACGCAAACCTGACAGTGACAGTGGTTGTGTCAGTCATGGCTTTGTCCCCACAGTCTTTTACACTGACGGTGAGAGTGACTTCCTTGCTGGTCATCAGCTTTTCGTTGACTGTGATGGTGCCTCTTGCTCGGTCAATGTGAAACTTCTCAGAGTGCCCACCAGTCAAGAAATAAATGAGCTGGGAGTTGGAGCCTGCATCCTCATCTGTCACAGTCACAGCAAAGACTAATGAACCTGTGCAAATTAAAACAATTAAATTATCTGTGAATTCATATCTGTACAATATTTAATTGTTTATGAAGGTAAATGTGCTAAAGTGCATCCCAGTGCAGAGGCCCTGGAAGCTATCCCAGGTGCCCACAGGACATAAAATAGGACAACACCCCAAATAAAATACCAGTCCATCACAGCACAAACAAAAACACAAACAAATCAATTGTTAAAAAGCTAGTTTAAAGTTGCTCAGTTTCTTTGCTAGAGCTTTACAGAGCTTT
>JAODKM010000048.1:5531077-5541379 GCA_026780845.1 Petrocephalus sullivani | reverse complement strand
AAAATTCAGAGCAAATAGGAAAAGCACTCATGTAAATAACAATATCCCTAACTTATTGTGAGTAGTGTATATATACATTAACATTATATCATTAAAATTAAAATTACATGCAAAATAAATTTCATATTGAACGCATAAATAAAGAAATATGCAGGATCTACCTCTTTGTCTAACTATGCAAAAAAGTTATAATTTTTCAAAAATATGGTTATTATAACAACCCCGGCAACTATATAAATATTAATATTAATTAATATTAATACATTAACAAACGTCATCATAACCAGAAATATACGAACACCTACAGCCCAAGCTAAAAGTCATTGAACACTCTGAGTTGTCCACACGCAAAACAAAGACCAATGCAGTTAATTAAGGAAAAGCAATGAACTCAGTTTCATCTATACAGTTTAAGCACCTGTTACAGAAACTGCATAAATCTCAGACTGGCCAGAAAAGCCACCATTTACAGTGGGATGAGCCTGCAAATGATCTGCACTAACTGGCTGTGCAGCTTTGACCTCTCTATCCATTACATCACCTTTTCGAATGCAGGTTTCAAGGACTGCTACAGTAGACAGATATTAGGAAAAAAATATACAAAACATCTCGTGTTTGAATTTGGAACATGGGTGCTTGTTTCCTTCTACAGTGAAAAGACATGCCATCACATAACTGGCATCTAAAAATGTCCCATAGTGTGTGTATGTCCAGTAATAGATTGAACACCAATTACTCCTCCTTATGCTGTTGAGTGCCTGGGATTCCAGCTCACCCCTTATAACCCTAAGTGGGATAAACATTGGATGTATGGATGGATAGATGGATGGATGGATGGATGGATGGATAGATGGATGGATGGATGGATGCATCAAGCAGGACACATCAAGTCCACATATATTACAATACAGATATAACACACAACTCCCTAAATAATATTTGTTGCACATGCTCTTACCGGAGTCAGTGGCTGTAATGATCAGGGTGTACATCTCCTGGGCTTCACGGTCCAGACCTTGGGTCACGCTCAGGTGACCATCGGCTGTGAGGCTGAACGCACCTGCTGCATTTCCATCGCTTAGCATATAGCTCACTTGGCCATTTTCTCCTTGGTCGTCATCGCGCGCAGTGACCTGCGGATGAGCCCTCGTTGACAAAAAAATCTATTTGCTGGAACACTTTCGTACTGGTGCAATGAAATCTAGACCCTTCTGGCTTCTAAACTTTTAAAGACTGTGTGCAGAAGTCTATCTGGACTGAACTGCTTAGCAAACCAACTAAGTGGTACATTTTCTTCATTCACTTATGGTGGTGAATCCTTAATAACCAGTTGGATAATAACTGGAAAGCACTCACCTTTAGCACATTCTTTGGCGGATGCTGAAGATTTTCTTGAACTTTGATCGTATAAGGGGAAAGTTCAAACCGTGGTGCACAGTCATTCACATCGAGTAACACAATGTTGACTGTGGCCCGGTCCATCTTTGGACTGCTCCCACGGTCCGATGCCTGGACGACCAGAGAATAAGAGGGCCTTGTTTCCCGATCTAACGCCCTGGCTACTGTGATAGTTCCGGTGATGGAGTCTATCCTAAAATCTGAATTGCTGTCCCCATCAACAAGTGAGAACAGGATCTGACCGTTGGTCCCCTCATCTGCGTCAGCTGCAGACACCTGGAGCACGTTGGTGCCTAGTAGAATGCTCTCCTCAATCTCGATGTTGTATACAGCCTGAGTGAAGATGGGCGTGTTGTCATTGACATCCAGTAGGATGATAGTCACATCCATCTTTGAAGAGAGTGGCGGCTCCCCTTTGTCGCTAGCGACAATGCTGACTGTATAGTTTGTGCGCTCCTCTCTGTCCAGTTCACCAGTGAGTCTAACATTTCCATCTATGGCTCCAATGCTGAACTTATTCCTAAAGGTGTGGCCAAGGAAGTATTCCACGTAGCTGTTCCGTCCACTATCGCAGTCAAAGGCCTGGGCAGTGAAGACCACTGCGTCCACTGGCATGTTTTCCTTGACATAGATCATCTTCTGGGAGGTAAAGCTGGGAGAGCAGTCGTTTACATCCAGCAGAATGATGGAAACCTGTGCAGTGCTGGTGAACCGAGTCATCGGGGGGTCAGCGAGGTCATGGACCCTCACCTCGAGGTTATAGAAAGACTGCGTCTCCCTGTCCAGGGTTCTCCTGGTCTTCAGAACCCCGGTCTCATCAATATAGAAACTGGCCTGTGGATCTCCAGAGATGATGGTGTAGAGGAGCTTTGCATTCTCACCTAACAAAACACACCAGAAACACAGATTTTACTCTTCCAAACACATCTCGAATAACAAATGATCAATATATATTATTAAGGTTGTATGTAAGGCTACCAAGTACTTTGTGCTAAAATAAACTACTTAAATTACTTAATACAAAGAAAGGGTCATATGAAAAAAAAGCAAAACAGCCAAATTACCTCAAATTATGACACTTTACTGGTACTTTAGTGTAATTATTTGTAGATAAAAACCTGATGTATCGCATAAATGAATATAATTACTTTGATTTATGAATTGTTAACATTAACCATATTAGGTAACAATGCAGCTGTAGAATTGAATATGAAGTTAATTGTTAATGAATATTAATATTAATTTGGCCCAAATGTTAGGAATTATTACAATGTGCAATATATTACCAATTTAATTATTCATACTGAAAAAGCCTGTATAATAACAGCTACTTATCCTCAAAAGGATATAATACTTTGGTATCAAAACCACAAGCTAATTTAATCTTTTTCATTGGCATTGACAGAAATTATATTCTTATAATGCTTTATTGCTTTTTTCAATCAGAATTAGGGTTTTATATAGATAGTGTACTACAGAAATATATGCAATGCATGTATGGTTTCATTTAGGATTTTTAAGACTCACAGATGTTTGCGTCCCAGTCATCAGCCTCGCCTTATTGAAGAGCTGCAGATATTTTGGCACTTAACATTTGTGCCGCTCTGACCCAAGTTTAATGCGAAACTCACGCTACTCGAAACCTCAGCTCTGCTCATGCAGACAAAAACACCCATGAAATCTGAGGCTGATAGTCTTAACCAAAACCATGTCCTCACATCCAAACTGCCGAGTCTGGGCTATGCGGAGCTATGTGATTCATTTGTATTCGTGTTCAAAATGCAGCAGCTAAAACTGTCACCAGAGGAAGGAAGTTTTAACACATAACCCCTGCTCTTAGCTCCCAGCACTGGCTTCCTGTTAGGTCCGGCACTGACTGTCTGTAAGCCGCATCGAACGCTCAGATCACAGAATGCAGGTCTCCGTGTCGTTCCATTGCCATTGCCAGCCTATGTTCGGGATGCTGAATCAGTCTCAGTCTTTAAATCGCGACTGAAGACCTATTACTTGAGTTTAGCTTACCCACAACCTAACACATAACACAGCCTGACTATGGCTGCTGGTGCCGCTGTACATACCCACTATGCCTGTCCATTACTGTCAATGCATGTTCTGACCCAGGGTGGGCACCATCTGAGCTGGAGTCTTGATTTAGTCCCATGGAGGGGTGATGCTGTGGATGTGACTAATGAACTGCAATATCGTGGGTGCAGCCTTCAGTCTGCCACCCTACACTGGCCGGTGTGGAAAATTGATCTATTGATGGACTTTGGCTTTCAGCAAGCAAGCCAACACCTTTTTTTCAATTATGTTAGTGTCCCCAGGGGGGTTTCAGCCAGTTGACCTTGGACCCCCAGAGGTTTTGTTTTTTTCCCAACTTGGGAGTTTTTGGTTCTTCTCTTCCATTGTCAATTGTCTTTCTTTCCTTCGTTTCTTTGTCTTTAATTTTCCCATTTTCTTTCATTTTTTTGCATTTTTGCATTGCATTTTTTGCAAGTGTACCACGTACAAGTTTCTAAAAACTTGTACCCATATGATGACTTATACAGTCTCTCTAAAACATATTCATATATTAGGGCCCCAATATATTAGGTTCCCTGTAGAATAGTACCTTTGTGTAGTATCTATCCTGTATGATGGTTCCTAGTGTGATAGCTACCTTGTTGAGCACATATGTACAATAGTTCCCTGTGAGTGATAGTGCACCCAGGTACCATATTGTTTTTGTAGAATAGCTGCCCCATATAGTAGCTGTCGTACCATCATCAGCATCAGTGGCCATCAGACTGACAATGCTGGATCCCACAGGCAGGTCCTCCATGACAGATTCGTTGTAGCTGGCACTGCCGAAAACAGGTGGGTTGTCATTGAAGTCAAGGATGTTGAAATACACCCGCGCTGAGCTGGCCTGTTTGCCCCCGTCCTCGGCCCACGCCGTCAGGACGTAGAACTGCTGGGCCTCGTAGTCCAATGGCCGCGACACATTAAAGACTCCGGTCACTGGATTCAGGAGGAAGGCGCTCTCCTCCTCATCCTCCTCTTCCAGGGAGTAAGTAACCTCGCCATTGGCCCCTGAGTCTTCATCGATGGCCAGAACTGCTGCCACAATGGAGCCTGTTTAAGATGACATTAAAATCGTTAGAAATAAGGGCAGTTATTTTATTTCTAGCACATCAAATAAAAGCTTAGCTTAAACTTTAGCTTAAGTATAGCTTAATCTATAGTGTCAAAATCATGTAAATGAATGCAATTCTTTAAGAAATGTTAAAGCAGTGTTTCTCAAACCAGTCCTCAGGGACCACCAGACGGTCCATGTTGTTGCACCCTCCTAACTCCCATGGAATTGAGAGAGAGCAAAAACATGGACCATCTGGGGGGCCCCGAGGGCTAATTAGAGAAATACTGTGTTAAAATATATTTACATGCTGCTTATGAATGTTCTATGGTTAACACTTTAGTTAATGGGCAAAAATAATGTAGTAGTACCTGCCTATTTTGTGCATTAATTAACCAGTTACTAAGTGTTAGTTACATATTGTTCATTCACCAATTAATTAACCAATTATGATTCACTTACAGTATGCCATGCAGAAAATATATTATGATTTATGCATTATGCATTATGAAGGTACACTTAATCTTCTGCTGCAGGAGTTTAAAAAGGCTAATACCGGTTACTTATTTATGGAGGAAATGTTTGTAATAAAAGCTTGTTGAAGGTGCATCATACCTGGTGCCATGTCTTCTGGGATGTCGAAGGAGTACACGCCGCGTGAGAAGCGGGGTGTGTGGTCGTTGACGTCCCTGACTGTGATGTTCACCGTCATGTCTGATGACTGCTGCCCATCGTCGGCCCGCACCAGCAGCGAATACTTGGATCGCTTCTCGCGGTCCAGGCGCCGGGTGGCGATCAGCTCGCCCGACTCGGGGTTGATGCGGAAGCTGTCGTTGGCGCCACTGATGATGTTGTACGTCACCAGAGCATTAGGACCCTGGGAGTACAGACACAGGCTTGTGCGGCTCTCCCTTTAATAAGTGAGTGCAAATGCGGCGGCCACTGGATTATAGGATAAGACGATAATTATAACCAGGAAAAGAGTAGGGCAGAGCAATTTCCCAGAGCTTATTATTACGCTTTAAGGCTTCAGGCTCCATTTCTTATCTATTTATCAAATAAATGCTCACCCTGAGAATTAATGTAGCACCTTTCATATCTTTAGGGATAGGGGATTTGAGTCAATGACTCTCTACTCTCTAATAGACACTCTCATAGCTGATAATAGAATCCACTTTTTTCCATAAATGTAATAAATATTCTAAGGCTTAGCCCGGTGAGGAAGAGAATCCAAAGAATCGTTGCATTTACTTTGGCTTGGACAGAAGCTGTGCTTTTCATATTTTGGATTTTGCGGTCTTTTAGAATAATAACTAGCTAAAGTAGGAGCCATATACTGTCCGTATGAAAGTACAGTTGTCATACTGACACATTCAGTTCCTTACTTAATGCTTTTATCCAAATCAGCTTCACATATTACTTGTTTGTATAAAAAGTATTTAAAAATATTATACTGAGACAATTCAGTTTAAGTGTCTCTTTTCAAGTTATTTAATCCTTTTGCATATTCCCTATCTGCTAGACTGCCCTAATATTACTTAATCTATTAAGTTATTGTATTTATTAAGCAGGGACTTGTTTTATATTTTAAGACGTTTGAAGATCGGAGAAGCCAGCCAGCATTCCTGAAGCTTGTTTTGGGTTATGGGCCTTGCTAAACGGTCCAGTGGTGATAAGATGATGCTGCCGGCCAGGGGTTTTAAACTCATGACCTTCCGGGCACGGGCATAGATCCCTAAACCACACAGCTACATGTTGGCCCTAGAGGGAAACAAGGAAGCAGAGCCCTGGGCTCGTGCAGCATGTTCCTCCCATTTCAGTGGCTCATTCCAGCCATCATTCAGGCTTAGATCTGGAAAAACTATGTAACCACATGCATCTCCTACAAATTAATGGGGTTGGGGGTTGGTGGGGGGGTGGGCAAAGGTGGTATTTTAGAAAGTTAGAAGCAGAAATTACCCTGAAGTTCACTTTGTTCCTTCTAGTGGGGTGTTGAGGAAAAGAACATTAATAAGTTGGGAGTAAATTCAATTAACGGGTGCAAAGGTTCGAGGAATTGCAGAAGGAGGGCTTCAGAGAGGTGTTGGGAATATGGCTCTCTTGAATATTCCGATGGCAGACGCTAAATCATCCCCGCAGTATGAAACACACTGAAAGCACTAACGATCAAAAATAAGACTGATGGAGGACGGAAGTGTAGAACAGGCCTGTTGCGGTTTGCTCATTTGCTAACTCCTTCCTTGACTTGAGCCCTAACCCTCCTCCTTTAGGATGTGCGAAAAATGCTGGCTTTTCTGATAGAAATCTAGGGGCAAATCTAAGGAAAAAATAAATTGCAAAAAAAAAAAAACTGGTTGTGTGTCGGTTTGTGAGCAGTCCTAAGTGTATTGCTACCATCTGGTTTGCCAGTAGCATGTACAGTGGGTACAACAATGTAAATAAAGACAACATGGTTTTCCAGGATGTGCGTCTCAGCTCTTTTGTCATGTTTTGCATTCAGATATCCACAGTTATCCATGGAACAGACCCACGCTTTGAAATACTACAGCCTGGAAAGGTATGGCGTCTGACATTAGACTCTATAGCTAAAGTTAGTGTACCAGTGTCAGTTTTTCATTTCCCCTCATCACGCCGGCGCCATACTGGCTTTTTAAGACACCTGAAAGGGGGAAATGTATTGGGGGAAACTCTCAGGTGAGCGTAATGTTGAAAGCTCAGCCTTCATCTCCTTTCATGGTGACCCTTTCACTTCTAAGCTATCTCAGAATCAAAGCTTTCTGTTTATACAGTGCTGAGAGACAGCGGACACATCAATAGCTGTGCCTATATAAAGACGGACCTATTCTCTCACACAAGAGGTACTGAGCTTCTCAACAACAAGGTAGTGGATTATTTACTGGGTTTATTGGGTTACTGGGTTTCCCACAAAGCCTCCACTCTATAGCACTGTCGTTAATGCAGTTTGTTTAACGGGTTTTTTTCACAAATGCTGCGGCAACAGTAGGCAAGGACATGGTAAGAAAGCTTCAACCAGGAAGTCCTACTTCATCGGCGTCCGTCGCTTTTAGCTGCATGATTTTAGCCCCGCTGCTGATGTTCTCCTCGATGGTCACGTCGAGTGTGTCGCTTGGAAAGACTGGCGGGTTGTCGTTGATGTCCTGCAGCGTTATTTCCACCTGCAAGACAAAGAAACTAAGCTCCTTAGCTACCAGATTCTTTAAGGGCATTTAGAAGCCTTCCTCAATACCAGAGGTGGGTAATTTAGGTCCAAAGAGGGAAAAATCTAGATCAGGATTTTGTTTCAAGCAACCAGTTGAGAGTGCTCAAGTGGTTGGTTGAAACAAAGCCTTAGTCTAGATTTTTACTCTTTGGACCTAGATTACCCACCTCTGATCTTCACGGATCTGTAGTTTATTAGGATGGGCTGTGAGATAGATGTTAAACAGGCTATCTTAAAAAAAAAAAAAAAAAAACAGTTACTCATTAACTATCTTTTAGTAAGGAGCCAAAAGCTGAAGTAAATAAAATAAAGATGTCTTCTGAATCTATATTGGGATGTTTGATCCATTATTGTTTCCGGCAGCTTCGAAATGTGGGGCTGAACTGCTAAAACTTTGAGGAAACATAAAATATGGTGTGAAAACATGTGCATTTAACCATATTTTATGATCAAACAATGTGATGACATCACTGAATTTATGCTGTTAAAAACCAGTAAACAACACTAAACTCTAAACATTCTACTGTGTGATTTTTGTTTTTATGTATAAATGTATATAAATAATTGGCAGTGCTCTGTTATTGTAAATAATGTGACGAAGCATTGTCATATAATCCGCATTCATAGTGTCCAGTGCCGTCCGATGTTAAATATCCAGTTCTGCATAGCAGTAGTGGCTGATGTCAGACGTCAAAAAATGTTCAGTTTTATGTAAATTGTGAGCCAAATGCAATTAAAAAAAGTTAAAAGAGTTTTAACTTTTTGTTTTGTTCAAACTTTCGTTCTTCCATTTGACAAAAACAATGACATGGATATTGATAGTAGAATAAACCAAATGCAAACTGAAATACAGGGGGTTCCACTGGGCTATACAATTGTAGTGGTAAAATACCTATATACACAAGAGAGAAACATTTCCATGCACTTCTTTACATTGAATAAACTTGCAACATAATCATTTATTAATGCAATTATTTACATAATGTTATATCGATAGCACTTTCTATGGCCGTTCTTATGTCACCTATATTAAACACTGCTCGGCCAAAAAAAAAAAGTTGCATGCTTTAATATTTAGTTGGGCTGCCTTTAGTTTCGATTATGGTGCACAATCGTCATTTCCACAGGTTCATGCAACATCGCAACACTTTTTTCCATCCAGATTCATTTCTCATAGAGATCTTATTGGTGATAAGTCAGTTGAACCACTATGTAAAGTCATCTTCAGCACTTGCCAAAGACTTTCAGCGGGGTGAAGGTCAAGACTCGGTGGTGGCCAATTCATGTGTGATAATGATTCCTCATCCTGAACCACTCTCTCCCGATTCCAGCCCTATGAATCTTGGCATTCTCATCCCAGAATATGCTAATGCCATTAGGAAAAAAAAATCCATTGACGGGATATCCTGGCCATTCAGAAGATTCAGGTGCTCTGCTGACTTCACTTTACTGCTGCATAACGTTGCTGAGCTGTAATAATAATCCAATCATTGGCCCTTAAATAGATGCTCATTTAAATTCAAACAGTGACTTTTTTGGCCAGGCACTGTATTTCTACATTTCATAGTTTATAAAAAAAGAAGTAAAAATGTTAGGAATCCTAAATAAAAAAAATACATTCTAATGAATAATGAGTTATGTGGATGGTGGAGCTAGAACATCCTCTTTCAGTTAGGTCTTCTTTCATCCATAATCCTACAAAGACATTTTGCTTTCACATGCTCCAAAGTCCTGCAGACCAAACTCGGTTAGTAGGCTCTATATATTCTCATTCTTCCATTTTGTGAATAAACCCTGCTCACACACAGAGGTTAGTGAGTGTGGGATCACGTGATGCATCTCGCAACTGCCCTCGAGGGGCACGGTGAAAAAGCTGGTGAGAGGAAAAAGGAGAAGAGGGAGAAAGACGATGTTCAGCTGGTAGTGGGAGGTCAGAGGTCAGCTTGGGTGGAACATGTAGCTTTAAAAAGATTCCATTCCATGTCGGCCCACCAGTCTCTGCCAAGCTGGTATTATGTGACTGGAAAAGAGAATGACTCTAACAGAATGTCAGCTATAGCCTATTACCATGATATCCAAGCAGCAGGAGCTTTACTTAATGAGAATGAATGAGAACACATTATTTAGTAATACTCACTATGAAGAGCATATTCATAAACACTAATAACTGTCCTTAATTCACTGTATTATAACTACAGCTATATATATTTAAAAAGATGTAACACAATAGAATCATATGTATTATGCATTATTAATGCTCTATATAGCTCTCATCTATAATGCACTATAAATACCTTCATAATGCATTATAATGGTCAGTGTAAGAATTAAGGATACTTTGTGCTGAATTATGTTCATAGTGCATTATAAATGAGAACTTCATAGAGCATACATAATGCATAAAACACATGACTATACAGTAATGTGCTATGCCTTTTTATAAATTGTTATAACCAGGCTTATATTAATTTTTGAATGCATTATAATGCATTATGTCACGGTACGTCGGGCGTGCAGGGTGCAGAGCGGGGAAGCAGGAGCAGGACACGGAGGATTCAAAGCGAACACA
>JAODKM010000048.1:5512369-5522896 GCA_026780845.1 Petrocephalus sullivani | reverse complement strand
TTTACTACATTGTGGCTGCACTTACTTTTTTAAAGGACTACTTCTGTCAGGTAATACAGGGCTAGTAGTATATACAGATACATAATCAGGTATCGGATCAGTACTCGGTATCGGCCGATACCCTGAGCTCAAGTATCGGAATCGGTATCGGGAGGGAAAAAATGGTATCGGAACATCTCTAAAAAAAAATAAAAATCAAGGTATGCTCGCTCACCCCTTTTCATAAACGGATCCCAAGTGATAAAACAGCTTGGCAACCTGACCCCAAAACTGGCTAAAGAGCTGGCAAAAGCAGTCAGCGTACATCACCGAATCTGATATCTCCAGAGCAACAGGGGACTGAGCGGGGCTGCGGTAGGGTTAAACGGCTCACGTGCGATCCTCTCGTAAAACCGCGCCAGCCAGCCCAGCAGCCAGGGAGAGGACACAGTCCTGACGAGGACTATAGGTTTGGCAGGAAAAAGCTGAAGTTACTCCAATGAGGGGATTCCATCCCGTCAAGGCTTACAGGCGGTTATAGGCAGGCTGCTGGGTGATGTCCTGTCTGACACTGCCCTGTAAGCAACTCTAAAAGTACAAAGAGCTGCACAAGACCTTCTCACAAAACCTACTCAGGGCCACTCATTTCTAAGATCATTCAATCATCTAGTCATTCAGTCTACAGTATGTTTTTTCTCTTTTATTCTATCGATGGACTACCATTTTAGGAACTGAGACCACAATTTCGAGTTACCAGGAGTGTTTGAATCTTTATTATTTATGTAGAGTCCACATTTGCTTCAGAAATATTAGCTGGCGGTTAAGAGGTCCAGATTCCACACCAAGTCCAGATTCAATTCCAGTCATACACTCGTACAGTACATTTGACATACTCTATGAACAAAAGTCTCCAAGTGAATAATACTCCATCTATCCACCCACCTGTCATCCCTCCATCCATCCACCCACCCACCCGTCCATCCATCCATCCATCCATCCACTTTTTTTAGGCATCCCCAGACTCTTAGGGTCAGAGCAAAAACTGCACATATAGACTCACCCCACTCCATTATTCACACTATGGGAAAAGTCTGGACAAAATTACAGATTTCGGTAAGGTTTAAGTAAGGTGAATAGATTATTGTGAAATGGACTCATCACAGTCCTCAAAGTAATACTTGGCACCTCCAGCAGCACTGCTGCTCACATAATAGAAATCACCAAGAGACTAGACTTCCCCCACCATATGATACTACTTTAAATTGTACAGTAAGAGGCTGTGATCATTTCCAGACCAAAAGGTCAAAGAGAACAGCCCAGGTGGAACAAAGGCTACGCTCCCCCATTGTACTCAAAGTCCCAGTTGTCAGCAAACAAAGGCAAACTTCTTTCCAGACCCTCATTTTCAGTGGCAAAAAATATCATAAAAGCCACATTTAGTGAGCCAGTGGAAAAACTGCGGGGGAAATTGTTTTTTTTTTTCTTTTTCTAACACTAGCGGCAGAGTAGAAGGTCTAACGGCCGCCATCCGCATTGGATTGGCGCTGCTGGCCGGCTATATTTCCTCTTCCGTTTATAAGCCACCGTCACCACCAGGGGATCGGAATCCTGGACTGGATTGTTCCTAGCCTTTAAAATAACAAGCCTTGCATTCCGGACATCGCAATGTAGCATAGTTGGGGCCATATCAATGGGTTTCCTGCAGAGGCTGCTTCCAGCTACATTTTTTACACTTCATCTATTACTCATCCACTATTCAGGCCTGTATGAAGTAATACTAACTGTAATGCAAAACATCTACCTTTCCTCATCAGGAAAAGCAAAAGAGCCATTACAATAAGGTCAGTGAAGTCATAACAGGAAATATTGTCCGAATTAACTGATTCCTTTGTATTTTTTCAGCTTTAATCATTAAATTGTCAACAAACAAGAATGCCAAACAGACACCCTCACCCTTCCTTGTTTCTTTCACTACTTTATCCATCCGTCTTTCAAACATTTATCCCAGACAGCATCACAGAGACCAAAGGGCAGGGTACCACCCTGGACAGGATGCCAGTCCATCACAGGGCGCACACACCCCTAACAGGCAAATCAGGCATGACACTTTGCCTAACCTGGGAAATTCCTCTTTAATATTAAAAGCAAAATTCAAAACGATAAATTCCATCCAGACGGCTTTTTCAAGCATCTGCAAAGGCACAAGAGTGTTGAATTTTAATGCGAAGTAACCATTTCAGTTATGAGGTGAGAACTGGGGGGTGGGGCATTTTAAGTTAGAAGCATATCTACCACCACTGCCCACTTTTGCAGAAATAACTTTTGGAAATACCCAGATTTGTGTAGGTCTGCAGTAACTTGCCCTATTTAAAGACAAGGAATGTCATTCGAAACAATAGTTTTATGTTTTTAATCAGCAGAGCTGTTTTTTTTTCTAAATGCAGGGAATTTTGAAAGTTTTGTAACCACAGAACCACTGAGGTCACATTACTTAGCATGTACTACTTTAAAACAAGGCAGCCGTTTGGACCGCTTAAATGCACCCTGAGAGCCTGTACATGATTACACCTCGAAATACTGCTGTTTAAGCCAATATACTGAATATACAGACACACACATCTCAGACATGCCAGATAACATCTGAGGCAGTTGGTGTGAAGCACCCCCGTTCGGCCAAAGGCTAGGCCAGGCTGGTGAAATACCAAGGCTCTACAGGACAGCAACCATGGACCAGCATGCATCAGATGGGCCGGCCAGATTTAAAATGCGCTTACCACAGAACGATGCTGATTATGTTTAACCACGGCAAGAGAGCCTCCATCCCTGGCAACATCTGGGACTGTAGATGCCCTGGATTTAGGGTCTGAGTTGACCGATCCGCTGCGGAGCTTAAAGCAAAGTGATGGAACCCGCAAGTCGTGGGCCGCCCTGCGGTGGAAATTACACCTGTGGTCACGGGCCCGATCCCTGCTGGCAGGCCTCGCACGCCCCAATGCAGAAAATGCGCCATTCACACGAATTCTCCCCTGTGCTGGATCACTTCGAGGCTTTTCTGGAGATGAGCCCACTTCTAACGTTAGAGCTCCAAAAATGGAGGTAAAAAAGAAAGAAAAAAAAACACACACACAACAACAACCTGGAAACCATTTTGTCAGGCAATTTGCGAATCTGCATTGAAAACCATGAGCAGGCCCATCTTTTACATGCCTGCTCTCCTTTCCATGATGCACGAAGATAAACTTCCCGTGACCCGTTAGCCACAGAACTTCTAAAGGGTCTTTTGATGTAACTAAGTGTTGTACTGTAAGCAGATCCTGAACTTCCTTTGGGGTTCACTTAACAACTAAGGACAGAAAATTGAGGAAGTCATGCAGCGATTAATCAGCATTCACCTTGCACTTCTTTACATTTACATATTTAGCACTTCTGTCCAGAACTACATACATGTGAATCAAACAGCCCATTACAAACATACATGCTGTGAAAGAGTCCAGTGAATGCCCAGGTACCAGCAGTATTGGAGCAGGAGCTACACAATAACTTCTAACAAAGCAAGAACCAAATAAGCCAATTTAAGGAACAATGCAACGTAACAATATGCACAAAATGTAAAGAGGCATCAATTATGTAGTGGAATTTAACAGCTTAATATGATTCATAGCAACAGAATCACGTTGTATACACCTATCCAGTTATTGTTCCTGTAAGGTTTTTAGACCCCTACCTTTTACACTAGGCACAAACCATCTGTAATTTCCTGAAAATACACTTTTTTGGTCTACAATGGAGTGGCAAGTATTTCTATTCTGTAGAGAACAAATATTCTAATTGCTTCCAGAAAAGAAAGAATCTCGTACAACTGTCTGCAAATTAGCCTTACTGGAATAAACAAAGAAAAAGAAAACCTTGTTATATTTATTTATTCTAAATTATAGCCACTAAAAAAAAATTTAACTCTCAAGTGAAATTTAATGCTAAAATAAAGGCATCATAATCAATTTTCCAGATAATCACAACTTTTCAGTCCATTCATTTAAAAACCAAACTAAATATTCTGCAGTACTTTAAAAAGTAAATTTAAGCCAGTTGGATAAAAACAATGCAAACAATACCTGAAAGCATTTGGTAAATGAACTGAATAGAATAGAATAGAAGCTAGATCTAGGGACATGGAATGTCACCTCTCTGGCAGGGAAGGAGCCTGAGCCGGCGCGCGAGGTTAAGAGGTTCCGACTAGATATAGTCGGCCTCACCTCGACGCATGGCTTGGGGTCTGGAACCAGTCTCCTTGAGGGGGGTTGGACACTCTTCCACTGTGGAGTTGCTCACGGGGAGAGGCACCGAGCAGGAGTGGGCATACTTATTGCCCCCTGGCTGGGCGCCTGTACATTGGGGTTTACCCCAGTGGACGAGAGGGTAGCCTCCCTTCGCCTCCGGGTGGGGGGACGGGTCCTGACGGGTTTGCACCAAACAGCAGTGCAGAATGCCCACCCTTTTTGGAGTCCTTGGAACAGGTGTTGGAGAGCGCTCCTCCTGGGGACTCTCTTGTTCTGCTAGGAGACTACAATGCTCACGTGGGCAATGACAGTGAGACCTGGAGTGGTGCGATTGGGAGGAACGCCCCCCCCCCCCGATCTGAATAGTGCTAGCTGCATTGATGTCCATTATTCTGCTTATAGGAAAACATCAGTCAGGGTTATAACCATATGTTTATGTTATACAGAATGATGCACATGATTTCTGCCATTAAAACCAACGGGGTCCTTCAAGGAAAAACTGATACCAATTAAAATTTGGCAGGCAAATATGGAGACTGCAGGGCCTCACGTTTCTGCCAGCTCCAGCCTGGAGACTCTCCTGATGATGCAAGATACCTGGCACTGTTAACTCCATGGCATAGTTTGTCCCTAGTGGGCCCCCTTACCTCCCCGCTCTATTGTAAACAAAGCGCCTGCGATCCCGGGACGCATGGTGACCCGTTCGCCTCCGAGAGCAAGGTCGCAGAAAGGAAAAGAAAGAAACTGCTGTCTCAGGCACCCTTCCTGTTGTTGTTGGTTGTAAACATCAAGATCCATCTGGGGAATTTCAGGTTCTTTCTCGGGCCAACGGCATTGTGAACAGCCCCTTCCCGCTAGGTTGTAGTGTAAGTTACACGATGCATGAAAATTGCTACTAGCAGCACTATAGGAATGCAAAGGGCATGCTGACCCTGTTGGGGGGGGGGGGCACTAACCATGGTGTGTGACCCCTTGTAAACCTTCAAAGTGGTGGAGTGAAAGTTTTCCTAGAACTAATCCCACCCCAGTAGCTCCAAGAGCCACTTGTGTCACCATAAAGGTAAGGCAGAACCTTTCCTGTCTTGTTACACAGCCCCCTGGGTAACAGGGGTCAATTACCTCCAGGACTGCAGAAAGCCGGCAGCTCTTAAGGATACAAAAAGTCTGGACAGCTATTGTAGAGTGCAAATAAAGGCCCGTTTACTTTACCCTGAATCGCAAAGAATGAGCCGAACAAACGACAGTATATGTTCTCCAAAAGGCTCATTAGAAAAGTTTGCCTTCCAGCTGTGACATTCAACCAAAATGGAATATCCAATAGCCATTCTGAAGATGTACTCTCCAACAATGACATCCCCCCCCCGAAAGGAGGCTCGTCAGCGCTTTCATCCTCGTTAACATAACGAGAGCCCGTGCGGCCCCACGACCGGCCCCACAGAACCTGAAGCGTCAGGCAATTCGCAGAACAAGAAACACATGATTTTCTTGTTTTTTTTTTTTCAGGAGATGTTCCAGCCGTGAGGCGTGTAAATACCCCCAAGTATAATGGATGATAAATACCAAACTCCAAAGACGTCCCCATTAGGATCTGGCCATGGACCAGGTCCTGAAGATTATAGGATTCCTGTGTGGAGTGAGGAGTGCTGATATGTCTTGGGATGACTCACTGTTGGACCCTGTTGGAGCTCTGCACTACATTACCATCAGGCACGCTCATCAGCAGAAAGAGACCGAGATGCCACTCTGCACCAGACCCCTCTCCCGCAATCCTGCAAATCACACTGAAACATCAGCACCAGGCCCAAGCCCTTCCTCTGAATTTACCGGGTGACGATTACCTAGGAAGTGTCCTCTCACACAACCCAAAATTATATCACGCTGCACTTCTTGCATTGCATATAAGAAAACAATAATCATAACAAAATCATTTTATATTGATTAATGCATATGCCATTATTAAGATATAAATGCCAGAGGACAGGCTTATGAGCAGGGCTGGCCATGGGTTATAGCATCCTAGGTGAGATTCTGCTGAGCCCAGACCCAACCATTCAATTACAATAAAAACATTCAGTTTATTTTTATATAGCACCCTTCACAACACAGTTGTTCCAGGGCGCTTTACTGTACATGAGTGTGTTGGAATACATTACTAGCATATAACTATATGCAAGACGAAACAGAGTGGGACAAAGAAAATGAAATAAATAGAATGAAAGAAAGAAATAAAAGAAAAAAAAAGCCAATTGACAACAGAGGAGAGGAACCAAAAACTCCCAAGCAGGGAGAAAAAACCTCTGGGGGTCCAAAGTCAACTGGCTGCCCAACTGCCCTGGGCAACATCATGTTATATGACATGTTATATGACTGCTAACTTGCTAGCTAGTGTCTGTATCCCAAGAAAAGTAGTGATATATTGAAGCTAATGTGAATAACTGTTACGGTACGAAATGCAAGCAGAGGTATTTCTTCTGACTGTTTTCACTCGCTCATTAGCACCCCCTAATAAAATGGTACTCTAGGCGATTGCCTATGTCACTTATAGGGCAGACCAGTCCTGGTTATGAGGTCTTTCTGGTCATTTGTCTTTGATTTCCTACCTTACAGATACAGTTGGTATGCAGCTGTTTTAGAAGGACTGTGCATTGAGTTCTAGTATAGAGTGAATCCAAAGAATAGTGTCACACAAACAACTAGAGCTTCAACCAATGCCAACTATTTCCCCTTGACTCATTTAAAATGCAAAGGCATACACCTGTGAAAGAGGCCCAGCATCGGGGAAAGTAGCAGGAGAGGACCACCAATATTTAACATACAGAAAGACCTCTAGAAGACTACCAGTAGGTGACCAGTAGACTTCCAGTAGGCAACCTCAGCTCGCCACCAAAACCATTATGAAACCAAGCTGCCAGACACAGTCTGTCCAGTTTTACAGCAATGAGGGCATGAGCTTTTAAGGTAGTTTCAAACACCTTTATAGCTCTTTTCAATGCTGGCAGCTACTCTTCAAATTTTACAAGCCTTACTTTATTTGTGCTTTTCCCAATGATGTATTACTGGCTTTACCAAGGGCACATAAACAGGCGGAATAAAGGAGTTCAACAAGAAGAAACTATAGAACATAACAGCAGACTGACATCATTAACTCATTGGCCACCTTCTCCAGCTGTGAACCCCCCTCTCCTCAATCCTGGATCCAGATCCACTCCAAAATCACATTTACAATCCACACCTACTCTGGAATTTATATAAAAACCCCGTCAGCCTGAAATCCGGGGATTTAAACAGCTGTAATCCTGTTGATCACGTTTGAACATTATTGTGGATGAAGTCAGAAAGTTTGCTTGACTTTGCAAACTGGGTTTGTTAACCAGCAGCCAGTAGTATGTCAACCACCAGAAGGCAACCTGAACTGGGTGAGGTGTAGTTAAAGACACTACAGCAGGACTCTGACTTCCACTATCTGACATCCTGCCAATGTTCTTGCTTAGGCCTAGTAATAGACACGTACAGATTTGCAATCAAGGTCAATAATTAAATTAGTCAGTGGCTCAACAGGTCAAAATGAACTTTATGTACTTAATACACATTCATACCCCAGGATGCAAGAACCATAAAGACTAACACGCATCCATCCATTAGGCACGTAGTGATCCAGAGTCTATCCTGAGAGCCAAAGGACAAGAAACAGGGTAAAGCCAGAGGCATCGCCAGTTACCGCCATTCGTGGTAAGGGAAATTTTGAGTTAATGATCCACCTGTACACCAGGGGTTATCGTTTTATTTTTCATTGTATGCTTCTGGAAGACATCAGTAGTTTCCACCATTTACTACAGTGTTTGCAGCCCTCTTGGATGACGTCAGGAGGCGACGACCAGAATGCTGGACCACGACCGCAAAAGCTGTTAATGGTAAAAACACACACAGCTTCCAAGGCCAGTTCTTTCTCTTTCCTTTTCCAGGTTTAACGAGGAAAATGGCTGGCAGTTAACCATCAGACCTTGGAGATTGCTGCCAGGGACAGCCAGGCCACGCCCCAGGCATGAATTTCACCCTTCCTGTGGACGGGCTGGATGAGTCAGGATGGGCGTGTGTCCTTGAAGCTCCTCCCACCTGGCTCTGAGGTCACAAGAAATGTGAAAGCTTCCAATGGGAAAACACAAGGACATCCCGAGCACTCCAGGAAACAGGACTCCAGGAAAGTGTGCATCAACTCTTTCATCATTCCACATCGAAAAATTGCATTTGTTTTGAATTAAGAAAATGATTTTGAGACTATATGGATGTCAAGCTCAAGAACTTAATGAGAAAACTATGTGTGGAGGTCTGGCTTTTTCCAAATAAAAACTATTAGAGTTACATATTCGTAAGGGCTTGCTCAATGACTGAAAAAAAAAAACAGGCAACATTACGGCTGATGCGTCTATTTCCGAAATGGCCAGTAGTTAAAATTAAGAGCTCACAACTTAAAATAAATAAATAAAGACAAAATGAATAAAAATAAATAAATAAAAAATACAAAACTTGCTAAATGTGTTTAGAGACAAGTAATGAAAAGGAGAAAAACAAATCTACCTAAAAAGGAATTTGTTTGCCGAGTACTGTTAGTGTATATAAAAAAGAAATCTGTAAAAAATCGGATTGGTCACCATCCACCCTGCGGCTGCGGCACATCTCATTAACTGAAACCCATTCCATCATTCAGACTGAGGGAAAACTGGCGACAGTGGTCAAAAGCACGGCCATCCTCCCATAAACCCTAAACCCAGACGTCACCCACCATGATATGCACTGCAGAGAAATTGAATTACATAAGGTATACTAAGCGTTTAACTAAATAAGTAATTGCAACCACAGCTGGCCACAGGAAGAGCGTCTCAGCAATCAAAGGCAAACTGACAACAGTTATTTATCAAATTACCATTACTATCAGAAACCATTGCATTTGTTTTGGGGTTTATGAATGCTTGAGACCAACAGAGGGTCAATATGAAAGTTTGGTCTTCTTAAAGAGACAAGTGTATTTGTAGGAATTAGTTTCTTCTTTGGACCAGGAGAGGTAGAATATGTAGAATATGTATTGTGTGTAGTTAATGTCCAGTACTGTCATTCTTGTTGGTGCATAGCCCACAGGTAAAGCTTTGTCATTATTTTAATCTCCTAACAGACACTGAGGTAAAAAGTTAATGGGGTTTTTCAGAGATAGTTCTATTGTCTTTTTTGCCTGGGACCAAATGGGATCAAATGCCATGATCACTGTTTTATCACATGGCAAAACCACAACGCGGTTAAAGAGCACATTCACAAATAGGACCGAAAAGCATGACCATAAGGGCTTTAAACTGGAATGCAGTGATGTTGTGGTTAAAGGATATGGTCACTGATGTGGTTAAACAGTAGACATACAATAGTGTCAAATTTACGATACTAATTATAGCCATGATGATGATTGTAATAGAACAGAACAACATAAAAACGATTAAATCAAATAGCTAAATTACAGTGGGATAAAATGCAATGACCACAACTCGGATAAACAGATTGATCACATTGCGATGACATCATACAGTCGTAATTGATCCGAGTGAGATCAAACGGTATGCAATGGAATTAAGAAGCAATTTCACAATAGGAGTAAAACTGTGTGATTATATTAGGGCCAACCAGCGTGGTCATAATAGGTGCTCTCACCTCCACACGTCCAGCCCAGTCCAGTCTCAGTATGATCACAAAAATGGGTTCTGCAATACTGTCAAAATCAGGCAAGACTCTTTTCACATTGGGATCAATCAGCTGAAATATTGAACAGTCGAGTCGAACAGTACAGTGACATTGGGGTCAAAAAGGTGGCCAAGCGATGCCGAGATGATGGCTGGACAGGGGGCTTCTGGAAAATCCCTCGGAGCAACAGAGCAGCCAAACGCATGCTTTAGGCTGCACTTCACAGCCTCCAGGCCCAGCGTGTGCTCAGCCACTTATCTAAGAACAACATTCCAGAGAGAAAAGCCTGATAAGTGCATCAGGATCCAGACTGCCATCCCTAAAGGCCCGTCTGCGAGAAGGCCAACACTTAGCCACAAAGTACCATGACAGATAACAACTGCAGAAACTTCTACAGGGTGGAATTCCTGGATGCAGGTTGACCAGCAGCAGACGGTGAGGAAATGGAGGGAATGAGGAGGAGAACAGGAGAAACAAATGGCGCTTTTCCACTGCATAGTACGGTACGACACGGTTCAGTACGGTTTGGCTCAGTTCGGCTCGGTTTGCG